>BQNB010028663.1:11411-56444 GCA_026074375.1 Tanacetum coccineum
AATAATTACAAACTAACTTTATTAAGTGAAAACCCTAATTATGACTTTATATATATATTTGAAATTCGAACTATAAACCATATGTATTATATTTTATAAAAATAGTGCTCTTTACAAGGATCGTGAGCATGTAAGGAACTCAAAAAACGGAATTATAACGAACAAGTTACGTATTTTACAAGTTATATCTAATTAACTTTATAAAAACAATTTTATAAACTGTGATAAATTTCCTTAATACAAACTCACGGACATAAAAAACTCGAAAAACGGAATTATAACGAGCAAGTTACGCAATTTACAAGTTATATATAATTAATCCTATAAAATAATTTTTTTTATAAACTGTTGTGAATAGTAAATACTACTGTTCATCAGGGATTTAAATTTTATAAAAATAATATTTTAATAAATTTTCTTAATACTAATCCAAGGACATAAGGATCTCGGGAAACGGAACTATAACGAACGAGTTATGATTTAAACAAATTACATATAAATTAATTTTATAAAAATAGTTTTTATAAACTGTGATGAACAGTAAAAGTTACTGTTCATCAGCGGGTTTAAACTTTATAAATATGATGTTTTATTAAATTATTTTAATACAAAGACGTGGACATAAGAAACGTATAAAACGGAGTCGAAACGATAAAGATATGAAGTTTTTTACAACTCGCGCGCATTACTTTTATTTTTATACAATCTTTTATAAAACAATTAAATTAATAATGACATATCATTATTAAATCATACATTTTACAAATGATACATTAGTAAATAAAAACAATATTTTTTATACGAGTACAAATATATATTCTTTAATTTAACAAAGTACGAGTTAAGTATTGTTTTAACTTTTTAAGAATTAATAAAACTATTAGGTGGTGGTGTAGCTATACAACATGTGATGTTTTATTTATATGAAATACATTATACTCATACGGCCTATAATTAATTAGGTTGCATTCAAATTGCCGAGGCGATTCACTCATTTGATTTAGATAATCAATCATTCACTTTTCGGTGAGTTCATGACCCCCTTTATACAACTAATTGTTTTACAACTTTGGGTGTGAGAAACATCATTGTTTTACATTTGGACGCAAGTACATCTTTTAAACAAATTACGAGTTGGCCTAAACATAGCTAAACCCATTATTGCCCACCCTCATGAACTTTCCAATTGCTAGTTTAGCGAGCGCTGAAAATAAATGTTATGAATAGATCTATTTGGGATTGACATCCCCGTTCGGGTGAGTAGCGCTCATCAGTTTTCGGAGGTACCGAAACAACGAACGTATACATGTCGGAACAATTTGGATGTTGCGGGTTGAACATCTACATGGGCACATTTAGTGCATTAAATTGCATACATATATGTCGAGCTTCGGTGTCATGAACTTAGTGCCCGCGTAATAACTTTTGAATATATATTGTGTTACATGTCTTACATTTGAAATCTTGTGGTCCTACTTTATACATTTACTAAACCTGTGAATTCACCAACTTTATGTTGACGTTTTAAAGCATGTTTTTCTCAGGTCAATAAGGTACGAGAAACAAGGATACATTGGTGGTCATCATTTTGGAGTCATTACTATAAAGATTTGGATGCATTACATTTTGGGAATATTTGTTATGTCTTAAAATCTTTACTTTTCATGGATGAACTATTTTAATCTCGCTATGTAACAAACGAAGTCCTATTAATCCAATGTATCATGTTAAAACACTCATATAAGGGTAAGGTCGTTCCTTATCCGTGCATGTTGACCCTATGAAGTAACATTCCCCAACCCATATTCCGCTGCGACCCTTTTTGGGGGTGTTACACTTAATCCTAACCCTAATTCACATTTTAAAACCCTAAACCTTAAACCGAGCCCTAAATAAACATGATACTCTTTTCCCTCCATTTTTACCCATTTTAAATCTAACCAAGTATCCTAGCACCTCTATGACTAAGCTAATATAGCCCTAAGCTTCTTACAAGCACCTTTAACCCTTTCCATGGCCTCCAATGTGGCCAATTCACCTCCTTTTCACACATATCTAGCCACGACCATATAAACCCCCCAAAACCCTTCCACCATTCAATCCTACCATCCTAGCCCCTAATACTCATCACCTATCCCTTCTTAATCATCACCCTACAACTACTTAGCCAACACATCACTCTAGACTTGGCCTCCAAGGGTTTTGACCCTATAAATAGGACGCACCCTTTGTTCTTTTAACTCACACCTCAAACTCAAACATAAACATCAATGGAGTCTAAGAACACCAATAAGAATCAAGATAGCCACAAGACCAGGAGTGAAGTCAAGAACCAAGCGAAGAAACCTTGTGAAGTCATTTCTAGGCGTACGAGTACTAAAAACCCATTTCGACCCATTTTAGCTCAAGTAAGCCTAAGATCTTGTTCCATAAGCTTATATTCTTTATTAGAATGTTCATAATACTCTTAAGATCATATATGAACTCTTGTTTGAAGCTTTGAATCCTCAAACCCATGTGTTTTTTATTAAAACCCTAAAAACGACCCGTTTTGATTTTCTAGCTAACGAATCCTTTTTCTAAACTTTTGTTACTGTTAGTGAACAATCTTATTTTAGCTTAATCAAATAAAGCTATAACCTGGAAATATCATTTGGAATCTTAAAATAAGCTTATTGCATGCTTTTTCTGTACTGTTTTGCTAATATTTCCATGCTAAGGGGTATATTCGTAACTTCTAAAATTTTATAACTAAAGGGGGCTGAAAATGTCATTATTCTAAAGTTATAACTAAAGGACCTATTTTTCCAAGTTTCAAAGTAAAGGATTAAATATAATACTTTATATATAGAAGGACTACATTTGTAAAGAGTTTATAAACTACGGGGTATATATTGCCAATTTTGCAAACTTAAAAATATAAAATATAATATTTTTATATAAATTAAAAATATATATTAATATTATAAACTCGATTTTATTAAAACCCGACACATTTATCGTTATTAATCAAGAAATCGACGCAAGTATTTTCGTTATATAGTTTAACATAAAATTATCAATCAACTAACTTTTGATAGAAACTTAAATCTTATCGTATCACTTTCTAGGGAATTTTCATATGAATGGTTCATTGAGTTATCGTTTCTAAACGAGTTTGCTGGTTTTACGAATTAAAGTAGTACCTGGTTTTTCTCAAACGATACTAAACATGGCCTCTTAGATCATAATATAGCCCGAACACGATACAGTATATCCATAATTTAATAAAATCAAAGATATACTTTAAACTTTAGAAGTGTTTGAAACTAAACTATCACACTAAGACTTGACATATCACCTCAGGTTGCGTGACGAAACCGTTACTTTCACTTGATATACTTTTGCCATCAATCAGATTTCCCTGTACTGTTAAGGTGAGTTCATAGCCTCGCATTTTAAATATTTTGAATACTTTATAAACCCCGCAAGGGGATACAGCTTGTTCACAAACTTCCTTTTAAACATACTCGTTTATTTTATAACAATGTGATTACTTTTCAAATACTTAGTGAGTTCATAGCCTCGCTTTTAAATCTTCTAATGTTTCATAAACCCGCGAGGGGGATACATGCTTAATTGTTTTTAATATACACAAGTACTTAAAACCGATATTGTGAAGTTCATAGCCTCGCCTTTACTTACTTACATGTTTTATAAACCCGCGAGGGGGATACCAAGCATGTTGTTAAAATACAAATTAAACACAAGTGAAAATTGAATATGTGTATGATTCCATCACTGTGAATAGTCCCCATATTTAATATGTTTTCTAAATCCCTAGGGGATTCATGCTATAAACTATGAATACAAGTGTATTTTCAACTTTATGCATCCATAATATTGTTGCCTAAGTTACCTCCATTTTAACAATAAGACATGACCAGAAACTCTTTGTGTTAATACGCTCAGTGTCTCTTTGGGTAATAACTCCCAGTATCTCTTTGGGTAATAGCTCCTAGTATCTCTTTGGGTATAGCTCCATTATGTCTCTTCGATAGAGGCTGCTCCCTGTTCTGATAAGTAAATATGTTGTTTCATGAACTTAGGGCAATAATACAGTTTTCCATGAATAATAACTGTTTTCCAAAATAATTGTACTCCTTTTGCAATTATTAACACTATGGGTTGTATAACAACGTAAACCCACTATTTGACTTGTACTGAACTTCAACATTATACTGAAAACCTATAATTTTCACGTCAACTGCCATATGTGTGACACCTTTTAAGCATGTTTATCTCAGTAACTTGAGCAACCTATGGCACAAGAGTGGTCACGGACTTGAAGATGGCTAAACCTGTTATCATTAAATTTATGTTCTTCTTAGATATTTTGGACCGTTTCCTTTGTAAAACTCTGATATAATATTGAATGATAACTAAATTTTCCAAAATCTCTCTTTTGAGTCGTTTTCTATGATTATGTTTGTTGATCCATGAAGTAAAACCCCAGATTAGCTTCCGCTGCTATATGTCAAAAATAGGGGTGTTACAATCAGCAAACACGTAACCCACGTTAATGGTTAACTCATTATCGGCCAAGATTACAAACCGCTCGTCGTCACACACCGATCAACATCGCCACACACTATAAATGGAAGCAACGAAGAGATCGGTGGCATCGAAGAGACAATTAACCGAATCCAATCATTACTCTATATTCTAAAAGTGGACTTAAGGACAGTTGTAGCCCTTTCACTACTGTGGTTTCACAGCAACAACACAAACATGTGTCAGAAACACGTAACCCATGTTAATGGTTAACTCATTATCGGCCAAGATTACAAACCGCTCATCGTCACACAAACACGATTCTAACATCGCCACAAAGTTAAATCCCACTATAAACGGCGGCAACGAAGAGATCAATGACATCGAAGAGACATTTAACCGAATCCAATCACTATGATAGTAAACCGTTAACTGAATCCAATTTAGCACACCTAAAATTAACCGAATCCAATCTTTATCATAAATAGAAACCCCCAACAATCTCAAAAAAATAAACCACAAACCCTAACCCAATAACCCTAATTAAGAGAATCGAATTTTAAAAAAATCAAATAAAAAAAAATAAAAATCAGAACATACCTTATGGAAGCAAATCTAACAAAATGAATATAGATCCCAAAAACATAAAAATATAAGTAAATTATGGACAGGTGGCATTTCCAAAAAGTAAGTAGAAACTAATCGGTTGAACACATAATCCAAGAATGAAGGACCAGATGTAAGAAAGCTACAAAATAATGCCCCTAGGAAATTAATAACCCAGAAATTATAATTTAGTAACCCCCGCACAGTTAACCATCCAAACCACGCATACAACCAAGGGGTGTGCTTTGGCCAAATCCGAGTAATGGAGACACGAGCAACCGGTTTTTTTTATTCAAAACTATAAGTTTAGTAACACAGATACCACTATGCAGACACACATGAATTAAAATAATTTAGAAAATAATAAAGAAATGAACACTGTTCATTTTGTAAGTTTCCTTAAGTCCACTTTTAGATTAAGAGAATCGAATTTAAAAAAAAATCAAATTGAAAAAAATAAAAATCAAAACATACCTTATGGAAGCAAATCTAACAAAATGAATGTAGATCCCAAAAACACAAAAAATATAAGTAAATCATAGGCATGTGGCATTGCACAGAGAGTAATGGAAAACTAATGGTTGACCATAAACAAGAAATGAATGACAGATGTAAGAAAGCACAGCAATAAAATTTTGGCCATAAGGTAACAACCCATAAATTATAATTTAATAACCACCAAATCCAGTATGGAGACACTGAGTAACTGTTTTTTTATTCAGAAACTATAATTTAGTAACTACAGATACCCACTATGCAGACACACATGAATAAAATAATTTAGAAAATAATAAAGAAATGAACATTGTTCATTTTGTGAGTGTCCTTAAGTCCACTTTTAGAATATAGAGTAATTAAAGTTACACTAATTGCCCTTAAGTTTTAAACCTATTTAGCAAACATAGTCCCGGAGTTAATCTCGTTAACTCCCCCTCAAACGATGACCAATTAATTATCTTAAACACTTTTCCAAAAAAAATAATTCACAATTATTTTTGAAAATTTTAATTTTCTGAAAATAATTTCTCCCCCTCAAAAAATTCCCGTTTTCTATTTTAAGAGCTGTAGAATTTGTTTGAGCGTTCAAAATTTTTGGATCATTTTTCTCAATTTAATTAACACTGATGAATTATTTTTGAACATTTTTTGAAATTTTCATATAAAAGCTTCGGGTCTCCCATTCTCTCTCATCTCCCTCACCCCTCGAAACAAAGACTGTAGTCTATTTAAATATTTCTTAGATTTGTTCGAGCGTTCGAATTTTTTAAAAATCTTTTTCCATTTAAATGACAAAACTGATTCTGATTTTGTTTCCAGCATTTTTGAAAAATTAGTTTAACTCGAGCATGTTTGATAAACACATTTTGAGAAAAACTGCTCGAGATAAAGAAAATTAATCTTTTAAGGACAAAATGCACTATTTGTCATGCACTTTCCTTTTTAGAAAGCGCGAGTTGTGTAGCAAAATATACACAAGTCATATTCTTGAGTTACAAAACTTTGAATGTTTTAAATCTTTAAACTCAAGACTGAAAAGACTTCTCTTTTCGTTGTTAAGGATAACTGCACTGAAGCGTACAATTTCCTTTTATTTAGGGACCGGGTTGTTATCTAATATTTAATAACAAGCCATAAGAAAATTTGAGATGACATGTTTTAAAATGTTTTAAACTTTCAGTCGAACTTTATCTACAATCCCATGTCATTATTGAATGACATTTCTAAGGTAGTAGATATTATCGATTCTAAAAGACATGTTGAGAAGAATTTTTATGGTTTTTTGAAATTTTTCCTGATTTTATATTTTGTTTTTGAAAATTTTATATTTTTGTATTTGGTTTTTGAAATTTTTGAAAACATGAAAAAATCTTTTTGTCGTTTTCGATTTTATAAACTAATCTACTTATCATACATAGGATACATGAAGTAGTAAACCGTGTTACTCTTCGTCTGACTCTGCAAGACATTTCAGCTCTTCCCGTATAATGCTCTGCATGCCGAGGCGGTTGATCAGATATTCAAAGCGTTCTATTGCGAGTGCTTTAGTGAAGATATCCGCCAGCTGATAATCAGTCTTAACAAAGTACAACTCAACAACCCTATTTTCAACTTGCTCTTTGATAAAGTGGTAGCGAACAGCGATGTGTTTCGTCCTGGAGTGTTGCACAGTGTTGCAAGATAAAGCAATGGCACTCTGGGAGTCCGAGTACAAAGGAATCTTATTGTAATCAAATCCGTAGTCAGTTAATTGAGACCGCATCCATAGAATCTTTGCACAGCAACCGGACAGGGAGATATATTCAGCTTCAGTTGAAGATATCGCAGTACACTTTTGTTTCTTGGACGACCAGCTTACAAGATTTTCTCCTAGAAATTGTGCACAACCCGATGTACTTTTCCTTAAATCTTTGAAACCCTCATGGCCAGCGCTGCAAAAACTGTAGATTAAAACCAACCGTGTCCTTCGATACCATAGACCCATATGATGGTTACCTTTTAGGTACCTAAAGACCTGTTTTACCGTAGTTAAGTGCTTTTCGGTAGGCTTTGCCTGATACTGGGCACACATGCAAACGACAAACAATAAGCGAGGGCGACTGGCAGTGAGGTGCATAAGGGATCTGACCATTCCTCGATAACGAGTAGGGTCAACTGGAGTCCCGTTTGGATCCTCATCCAGTTTTGATTATCCCGCCATTGGGATGTCAACAGCATCACATTGGTCCAAACCATACTTTTTGAGCATTTCAAGAGCATATTTAGATTGATTAATGAAGATGCCTCTGGGACTTTGTAAAATTTGAAGTCCAAGAAAAAAATGAATATAGACCAGGATCATTGACATCATAAAACGTTTGCTTATAAATTTGCAAATTTCACAAAGATAGATTAGTGTATAGCAAAAATGAAACATTATGTCCATCACATAGATTTGTACCAGTATGAGATCATTTCCTTCCTTTTGAGTAAACAGTGTCGGATCGACTACACCTTTGACAAATTTTTGGTTGAGGAGGAATTTGGGGAGCAGGTCGTACCATGCACGAGGAGCTTGTTTCAAACCATAAGTGCTATCATTTAATCGGAATACATAGTTCGGATGAGTCTTGGATTTAACAAACCCTTTTAGTTGACTCACGTACACCTCTTCCTTTAGAATCCCATTCAGAAATGCCGTCTTCACATCCATCTGAAATACTACCATATTCTTGTGTGTAGCGTATGCTAAGAATATTTTGATAGCTTCAATACAAGCGATAGGTTCAAACGATTCTTCAAAGTCGATCCCCTCTTCCTGATGATATTCTTTTGCAACTAACCGAGCCTTATTCTTCAGCACACCACCATATTCATCAAGTTTCATTTTAAAGATCCACTTTAGGCTGATGATCATAGCTCTGTCTGGTCTTGGTACTAATTCTCATACTTCAAGCCGCTCAAATTCATGGATTTCCTCTTGCATGGCTTCGATCCAACAAGATTCTTCCATTGCTTCTTTATAATTCTTCGGCTCTTCATTAGCTAAGAACGCATGGAAATAACACAATAAAAGCATTGGTAGAAATTTGACGTCTTGTAGAAACAGGTTTTGATGGATCACCGATGATTGTTACTAATGGATGATCTTTTGTCCATCTTTTAGTGTAAATTGGAGGTTGTTAGAAAGTGTGTATGTTTGAAGTGTCAACAATCCTTGATGATGACTCAGCTGAGCTAGTGTCTAAAGGAGCAAATAGATTGGTAAATGTGTTACTATCAAACATTGCAACTTCTTTATTTGTTTCAGCATTTGTAGAATTGAGTGGTGAGTTTATTGCGTTAATGTTTGGTGAAGTACTCGGAGAGGGAGCATCTTTGTCTATAGAGGTAGAAGAAGAAGAAGCCCCGGCTGTATCTGGTGGAGGTAGAGTTGTAGCGGAAATGGGGTTAGATGCAGCACTTGGATTCTTGAAGTATTCATTAAACATTGGTTGAAACAGCAAATCCCAGTCATTCTTTGTAGGAGGTTTAGCTAATGTTGACGCAGCCTGGTTAAGCACGAGTCCTGAACTATTTTGTCTAGAAGTTAATCCTTGAAGATCGGATCCTAAACCGAGTTTGAGTCAGAAGCCATTTGAGTAAGTTCATCAAATTGTACGTTCATTGTTTCCATTATTTGTCTGGTCCTTTTGTTGTAGATTCGGAACGCCTTCTTGGATGGTGAATAACCGATGAAGATTCCAATATCTGCTTTAGGCTGAAGTTTCCTAAGATCCTCAAAATCATTTGTTGGATAACATAGAGCACCAAAAACGTGAAGATACTTGAGTTCTGGTTTGCGATCTCTAAGCTGTTCATACGGAGTCTTATTGTAACGGGTATGGATAAAGGATCGGTTTTAAGTGGCAACATGTCGTACTACAAAAACAGCTTCCACCTATGGAAATAGTGGAGATTTAGAGAAAATAAGCATGGTCCTTGCAGCCTCTACCAACGTATAGTTACACCTTTCAACTACATCATTTTGTTGTGGAGTGCGTGTTGTGGATGTCATATGAGTAATTCCAACCTCTTCCATATAATTTCGTAGAGTCTGATTGAGAAACTCGATGCCGTTGTCGGTACGAAGATATCTTACTGTAGCATTAAGACTGACTTGAGCTTGCTTTAATATTTTGATTATAATTTCTGGAGCTTCATCTTTAGTTCTTAAAAACTTCACCCAAGTAAAATGAGAATAATCATCAATGATGACAATAATATATCTTTTCTTGTTTATAATTTCTACCAGCATCGGTCCACACAGATCCATGTGTAGCATTTGAAGTTTCTCATTTGTACTCGTCTCTGGCTTATGTGGATGAGATTCCTTCTTGATTTTTCCCATTTGACATGTCGAACACAAATGATCTTTAGTATACTTCAACTTGGGTAGCCCTTTGACGATACCTTGTTTAGCAAGCTTGTTGATGGTGCCGAATTTTAAGTAAGAGAGACGACGATGCCATAACCAAGATTTTGTCTTTGAGGCTTTAGAGAGTAGACAAATTAGAGAAGACTTCATCATATCCGCCATTGAGATTGTATAAAGATTAGAACGACGAGAACCTGATAGTAGATCAACACCTTCCAAGTTTTGAATGAAGTAACACTCTCCAACCCATATTCCGCTGCGACCCATTTTGGGGGTGTTACATAGTAGACACGTGAAATAAGAATATTCCCCATTTGAAGATATTCATATCCTATAAAAGCTACAAAATGATCGTTTCTAAATTAAACTGTTTCGATAAACATGGAAACAAAATTAATGAGCTTATTACGGTGTCTAATCATGTGTTTGGAACACCCGGAGTTTAAATACCAAAGAACAATTTCTACTATCTGCAAAAAAAGAAAGAAGAAAATTATATTTACAAAATGGTGGATCCCCAACTTTTGATTGGGTTCCATACTGTTAGTAATCTTAAGTTACACTTAGAAATCTGAAAATCTAGGATGATTGTTTTGGAATCGCAGAAATTCTTACAAAGGAAAAATTGGGAGGATTAAATGGATGACCATAGCTATTTATATAAGCTCTTATTAGCGAATTCTTAGGAATGGAATATCTTTTTTTAGTTTTTGCATTAGAAGCTACAGCCGGAAGGCTAATGGTGTGGAGTCTATTTCCAAAAGACACTATAGTGGCAGGAGAGGTTTTAATGATTGGACATATTTTTCCTTCCTTGTTAAACATCCTTCTTGTTGGTTTCCATCTAAGTCTTACTGAGGTAAAGATCCTACCAGTTGGTTTCCATTTACTTTTGACTTTTTGTTTTACAGATTTAACCACTTTACGTTTTTGCATTTTCTTAAGATATTGAACAACACAAGTATCATGATTTGCAAAAAACAAACATTCATTACAAGATAAGCAAATAGTATCAAAATTCTTTGACAAAGCAACATTTCTAACATTCGCATTACAATCTGAAACATGATTATTCTTATTATTTTAGACTTCCTATGGTGGGCTTCTACTTTATTCTTCATGCTTCTACTAGATTGTTGCGGGATCCTATCATTCTTTGTATTGCTTCTAGGCTTTGATCCGCTAGCATTAGTAGAGCTTACTCTTCCTGTAGAAGGCAACATAGTGTTGTCAGTCTTACGAATGTTTTGCTTTACTGCATGCTATTTTGTGATTGTCTCAATTGTCTGTTTTGTTCTAGATGCATCTACGTAAGGCTTATTGTTCCTTTTATGGCTTGTAACGGGAGCCCACTTTTCATTCCCGCTTTGAGTGAAAGGGCACGAGGCACTAACATATACTAACAATTCCTGAATTCACATAGCAAACTTAGATGCATAACCTATATGTTCATCTAAAGGTTTCAATGGTCTAGCTTGTTTTAAAAGTTCTTATAGTGTTGCTACATGCTCTTTAGTTACTCTTAGATAATCGCGATGCACAACCTTATTGTTCTTAAAGTACGCATTGATTGGTTTAGTCTCAATCTTAAGCAAACTTAGGGCAAGAACTTTTGTGCATTTTTCAATTAACTTGTTGGTAGTTAAGTGTGAATTGATTGATTTTGAAAAATCATTTTTCTCAACAACTTTAGGAATAACCTTTGATTTAGGAAGCGGAATTACTAAATAAAGATTAGTTCCTGAAGTTGGAGGTCTAGAAAGCTTAGTATTCACACTTGTACCATTATGATTCATTTGAGAATCAGAAAACGTTCCTTTTAACTGTGCTCTAAACTTGTTATTTTCATAAATCTGATCGTTAAGCTTTTGTTGCAAAGAGTCAGTTTAAAGTTTGGTTTTTGCCTGTGTCTGCTTGATTGAATCATACAGCTTCTTATATTCTAACTTAATTTGTTCTCTTTCCTTATCTAAGGAAGAAACCTGAAAAGCTAGTGACACGTTCTCATCCTCTATGTTCTTAATCATGGAATCAAAAAAGGTAATTCACACTGAGTCTTTTGGCTCTTTTGATCTAAAAGATGTTTCAAGTCATTAATGACGTGTAACTTGTCTTGCAATTGCACTTTTAGATTGTTTATCTCAACGGATTGATTATTAATTGTTTTAACCAAAAGCTATTTATTTTGCGTGTTAGGATCATTAGGAATCATTTGTTCTTTGTGATTTTGAAAAGCAATATCAAGGGTAATGATGTATTCCTCAAGTTTTGCAAAGCATTTTCTTAATTCACTTAAAGACTTGTTTGATTCTTAAAGATCTAAAAGCACAGTGTCGAGACTTTTACACTTTCCACCGTTATCAACCTCATTCAACGAACGCAAGTATGTGCACATAATATCACTAGAAATATTTTCTCTAAGAGTCGATCGTTGTTGATTAAAAGTTTTTTTTTCAATTTCAAAACTTTTCTTTGCCACAGAAAATTGATCAACCTCATCTTCCATTTGTTCAAAAATATCTTTCATTTCTTTAACCTCTATAATAAATCCCTTTTCAAAAAGTTTGAAAGTTTCTTTTAGGTTTTTAGAAAATGGAATGACATCTTTTTTAAAAGCACCTTTTATATCCAATTGTTCCCAAATACCAATATGATGAGGAGACAACGTAGTTCTTCTCTTGATGTATTCATCAAACTTGGTAAGAAGATCTTGTGCAATGTTTAAGTTCCTAAAAACTTGACAAGTTGATGGGAGTTTTTTAGGAAAAACTTTAGGTTTTGAAACAGTTACAGGAGGACTTGGTATTGAAGACCAATATAATTGTTATGCTGACAATTGTGTTTGTGGAACAAAAATCTCATAAAGTTTGTTTAGTTTGGAGTAATAAATCGGTTTAGTATTAACAACGGTTTGTTTTTCAAGCATTTTCAACCGACTCTCTTCAGCAAGTATCAGGGTTTCCTCAGAATCACACACAGATACATGATTATGTTTTTTAGCAATCAACACATGCCCATTATATAATGCAGGTTCTTTCCGTCGAGCTTGAGAAAGATACAAAGGATTTTGATAACCAAGGGTTGTCTTATATGTTTCATCATAAAATTTTTGAGGTTTGGTTAACATGTACATAGTTTGAGTAGATTGACCCATTTTAAAAATAATATTTTCAAGTTCCTCTTTTGCTTTTTCTAAATCCATAATTTCATTGATGTTCTTTTTATACCTTTCAGACGACTCTTGTTTGAGCGTTTCCAAATTCTTCTTTAGAAAAGCAATGTGATTAAAATCTTTTACTTTTACTTTTGTGTTTCTTGAGAAAAAACTTGTTTTTAAAATCTTTTACTTTTCTATAATGATCATTAATGACCGTGTATAATTCACGACTTAGGTAAGCTTCTTATTCAGAATGACCATCTTTAACTGCATATCCAAAAACTTTGACTCTGTCTTTGTATCGTTCAATCTCTCTCGTTAATGATTCAATTTCACTTTTTGACTCTTGATTTACCTTGTTACAGTTTTCTACTTGAGATTTCATTTGTTTAATTATAGATAACATCATATCATTCTTTTGTACAAGTTGAGGAACATAGTTATCTGCATCGTCTCCAATAGTGAGCATATAATCAGTATAAGAAATGTTGGGAATTATAGATTTGATAAGACAAAAGAACAAAAGAATGAAACAAAAGGATCAAAATTGTCATTAAAGAATTCTACAAGCTGGTGGAGAATTATGATAGATTTGGTCAAAGATATCAAAAGATGAAGATTCTAGAAGATCTCCCTAAGAAGATAAAGATAACAGAAGATATTTCTTAAAGTTTAAAAGATTTACTTTTTTATATCTTTATGTTAACTTCCTTTGTCAGTCATGATCTCTCTATATAAAGAG
The DNA here is from genome assembly GCA_026074375.1 of Tanacetum coccineum. Lineage (NCBI taxonomy): Eukaryota > Viridiplantae > Streptophyta > Magnoliopsida > Asterales > Asteraceae > Tanacetum > Tanacetum coccineum. The sequence continues at coordinate 25,344 of BQNB010028663.1, forward strand.
ATTATAGACACATAGTTTTAGTATCCAGAAAAACGTGTGTGTGTACACTAGATCAATGTAGACGTCTAGTTTGTATGGTGTAGCCTCAAGGTAATTAAGGTTTCTTTAATCCCTGTTACAGGTGGTAACCGATCTATACTAATCATATAGATTTGAGGCTTGGTGGAAACGTTTGGTAATAAAACCTTGTTCAAATAACATTGATGTTCTTTATTTAATTCCGCTGTGCATATTGTTATCATTGTTATTGTTAATCCTAGATATAAGTTCTAATCAAACTGAGCTTAAATGATCTAGGGAGTTCTATCAAACTCCACAATTGGTATCAGAGCCTGGTAGCTCATAATATCTAGGATCTTCAAGGTTTTAGTGTTTTTGGTAATCTGATCATGATCAAATTGAGTGAAATTAGGGTTTTGTACAAACCTTAATTCAATAAACCAGAAAGTATGATAGAGTTTCTTTGTTGTCATTTTTTATTGTTACTGCTGTTATAATGTTACAAGATTCAAGGAATGTTTATACTATACGTTCAAGATGTTCAAAGCAGCAGTCATGACAAGGTTTTGAATGACATCAAGAAGAAGCGATAGCAGCACAAGCAGATTTATTTATATTTTCTTCAGGATCTGCTAAAAGAATGAGTCTCAATAGCATGTTCTGATGGGTTTCAGGTATTAATTGATGTTTGATGTGAATGCGATGTTACTGGTTGCTTCATTATAATGTATACTTAGTACTGCTCATATAAAATTGATGTTGTCAAGTATTGAAGAACAGTAGTAACTCATGTGTTACTACTGCCCGACATAAAAGGTTTTAACTGTTGGTTTCGTATATAAAGGTGAATGAAAACTGAGTCAACTCGGTTCTAACTGAGTCAACTCAATTGTGTTTAAATGATGAACATAACCAACACCAAAGCAATAACAACGTGTAACAACATCAACAACAACCTTTAACAGCAACAAATCCAAACTAAACCTAACCCATACATTATCATCATCTCACTGCTATAACCATCTCTAGAACACAATCAAGACTCAAAACCGACTCAGGAAACCAAAAACAATGATCTCAGTTTCTCTATTTTCATGTAACAATAACAAATTTATGACCTTAACCGATCAAAACACCAAAAAGTAACATCATCAATCTTGTAACAACAAAAATACACCTACCCGAGACCTACTCAAGGATCTTAAAGTCGTCGTATTCTTTTACACATAAAGGATAAAGATGGGTTCTCGGTTTATGGAGAATAGATATATTAGAGAGTAATGAATAAGAGTTTCAAATGCAAAAAGTACTGGACACGAATTGCTATTATCACAAATGAAATTTGGGCCGGTTTATATTAAAAATATTAGGATTAAATGTTACAACTGCTAGGTTCAAGCAGTTTGTATTGTTAGCTTTATCCGATATCGGACAGAGAAGAATTTTGTTTCTCGGTTGGTTTAAAGTTATCGGACGACACACACAAGAAAGTTTGGATTTTAGTTTTGGTTTACATGTTCGTAACAGATTTAAAGGCTCGTATTTATTGGATTAATTGGTTACGACGAAGATTGTTTATCACCTATTTGAAGTTGAAGTAGAATTATTTGGGTTTGTGTTTTATCATACCTTTTAGCAGAAGGTAACTTGTTTGTGTTTTCAATGTTGTGAGGAAGACTTAACAGATCTAGCAAAGGTGTGTGATTTACAAACTTATGGTGCTCAATGCGCACATTGCTATCACTTTGGTTATGTGTCTCATAGAAGATGAGGATTTTTGTCAAGAGGTTGTGATCTACTTATATTTCACAGATTTATTTATAAGTTCGAAATCACGTGGATAGTACAAGATATAAGACACAAGTTTGGGTTATTCTACTTCAGCATCAAGTTCGTTATACTTAGTTTTCTTCATCAATAATCAGTACATAGAGCCTATAGAATTGAAGATTCAAGAAATGGTTAACATATAGGTTTCAGGGGAAGCTTATTGTCAAAAATGTTTAACCATTAGGATTTGTTCATGCACCACTTGAGGTGAAAGGTTTCGTTACTACTGCTAGTTTTTTATTACTACTGCTAGTTTAAGTTTCTACTGTCTTAATTTTATTTATCTTATTATGCGTCATGGAGGGTAATTTGAGACGTTGGAAGGCTGGATTAGTAGTGTAGTATATGATTTGTAGTTGTAAAGATTCAAGTTGCTTATCTTCACAAGACCCCTATTGGATTATGAAAAAAAGGGGAAGAAGATTACAGAGATAGGATTTGCAGCCCTTTTTTTTTGCTTTTTTTTTTTTTTTTATTTTTCTTTTTTTTGTTTTTTTCCTTCTTTTTTTTCTTTTTACTTTATCTTTTTTTTTTCCTTTTCGGCTTTTTTTGGCTGCCTCTTTTTTTTTTTTCTTTTTTTTTTTTGTTTTTCCCCCTTTTTTTCTTTCTTCGCTTTTTCTTTTTATTATGCTTTTCAATTTTTTCCTTTTTCCTTCCTCCTTATTTTTTTTTATTCTTTTTTCTTTTTTTTTCTTTCTTTTTTTTTATTGCTTTTTTTCTCCTTTTTTTTTTTTTCTTTTTTTCTTCTTACTTTTTTTTTTTTTTTTTTTTTTCTTTCTTTTTTTTTTTTTTTTCTTTTTTTTCTTTCCCTTTTTTTTCTTTCCTTTTTTTTTTTTAGGCCTTTTTTTTCTTTTATTTTCTTTTCTTTCTTTTTTTTTTTTTTGTGTTTTTTTTTTTGGCCTCTTTTTTTTCCCTTTTTTATTTCTTTTTATCTTTTTCTTTTTTTGCTTTCTTTTTTTCTTTTTTTCTTTTTTTTTTTTTTCTTTTTTTTTTTTCTTTTTTCTTTTTCTTTTTTTTCCTTCTTTTTTTTTTTTTTTCTCGCCTCTTTTTCCTTTTTTTTTTTTCTTTTTCTTTTTTCTTTTCTTTTTTTTTTTTCTCTTCTATTTGCTCTCTTTGACTTTTTTATTTTATTTTTTTTTTTTTTTTTTTTCTTTTTGTTTTCCTTTTGGCTTTTTTTTTATTTTTTTCTGTTTTTTTTTTTTTTTACTTTTTTTTTTTCCTTTTCTTTTCTGGGGCTCTTTTATTTATTTTTGTTTTTTTTTTTTTTTCTTTTTTTTTCTTTTATTTTTTTTGCTTTTTGGCTTTTTTTTTTTTTTCTATTTTTTTTTCTTTTCTTTTATTATGTGTGTCACATGGATAGGGTGGCTGATGCGTTGAGCCGAAAGAATAGACCTAAGCCACTGCGAGTTCGAGCCTTGGTTATGACAATCGGTTTAAATCTCCCTGCGCGGATCTTGAATGCTCAAGTTGAGGCGAGAAAAGAAGAGAATTACGGGACAGAAGATTTGCTTGGCATGATTAAGAAGCTGGAGCCACGTGCAGATGGAACGATGTGTTTGAAGAATAGAAGCTGGATACCATGTTTTGGTGACTTGAGAGCTTTGATTATGCACGAGTCGCATAAGTCAAAGTATTCGATCCACCCTGGATCAGACAAAATGTACCAGGATTTGAAGAAGCTATACTGGTGGCCCAACATGAAAGCAGAAATTGCCACATATGTAAGTAAGTGTATGACTTGCGCAAAGGTTAAAGCAGAATACCAAAAACCATCCGGTCTATTGGTACAACCAAAAATCCCTGAATGGAAATGGGAAAACATAACTATGGACTTCGTGACAAAGTTACCAAAAATGGCAAGTGGGCAAGATATGATTTGGGTTATAGTCGATCGACTCACTAAATCTGCTTATTTTCTGCCAGCAAAGGAAAATGACTCAATGGAGAAACTGACCAGACAGTACGTGAAAGAAGTGGTGTTGAGACATGGAGTGCCTGTTTCGATCATCTCTGATCGCGATGGCAAGTTCGTGTCTCAATTCTGGCAATCTCTTCAAGAAACTTTTGGAACTCAATTAGATATGAGTACGACGTATCACCCCAAAATAGATGGTCAAAGTGAGAGGACTATCCAAACATTGGAAGACATGCTCCGAGCATGTGTGATAGATTTCGGGAAGGGATGGGACAGACATCTACACTTAATAGAATTCTCCTACAATAACAGCTATCATACAAGTATTAAGGCTGCACCTTTTGAGGCGTTGTATGGTCGCAAATGTCGGTCACCTATCTGTTGGGCTGAGGTGGGAGACGCTCAGCTTACTGGACCAAAAATTATTCGTGAAACAACAGAGAAGATTATCCAAATCAAGCATCGTCTACAAGCTTCACGTGATCGACAAAAGTGCTACGCTGACAAGAGGCGTAAGCCATTAGAGTTTCAGGTTGGGGATAAGGTTATGTTGAAAGTATCGCCCTGGAAAGGAGTAATACGTTTCGGCAAACGGGGAAAGCTGAACCCTCGTTATATTGAACCTTTTAAAATTCTCGCCAAGGTGGGGACGGTTGCATATCGACTAGAATTACCAGAGAAACTAAGCCGTATTCATAGTACCTTTCATGTCTCGAACCTTAAGAAGTGCTTATCCGATGAACCGCTCGCGATTCCATTAGACGAAATCCACATTGACGAAAAGCTCAATTTCATTGAAGAACCGGTTGAGATTATGGACCTCGAAGTCAAACGTTTGAAGCAAAGTCGTATTCCAATCATGAAGGTCCATTGAAATTCAAGAAGAGGTCCTGAATACACCTAGGAACGCGAAGACCAAATGCAGAAGAAGTACCCTCATTTGTTCGTTAACCCTGTATCCACGTCTTAAGTTACGTCCTAAGCTTTGAGGACAAAGCTCTTTTAATGGGGAAAGGATGTCACACCCCGTAAATTCCCGGTTAGTATTCTGACCCATTCCGGTCATCTACTTTTAAATTTTATACGTTACGTTTAAATCTGACAGTTTACCGGGGAACTAAACTGCGTAAAGACTAAGAAACGACATTGGAGGCGTTCCGGCATCGGTTGTAAATTTATTTGGGCTTAATATGAGATATTTTAGCTTTCCTGAGTGTTTCGTGATTTTTAATCACTTCCGATATTAATTTTAGGGTTTTATCTTTATCCTTTAAATTGGCGTTTTTCGAGGTTTTGACCAAAACGAACTCCCGAAACTCAAAATCTTTTCGTGTAAACTCAAGTTATCGATAAAATTATACCATAAACATAAAAATTTCGTTCACCTTATTTCCCTAGCCAAAATGTGACGCCACAACATCAACAACAATTATACTTGGACTCCAAATTAAAGAAAAGGCATCTTATTTTGAAATCTACATGCATGTGCATGAAAGTGACACATGAGGAAGTCACCCTCATGCCACCTTCCACTAGTCTTACACTTCACATGTTGCTTACACAATGCTTACACCATTCTTACACATTTGATTAGTAAACTTGGAACCATGTCTAAATCACTTGAACCTTGACTAGAAAAATTGCACCATTTGGTTCTTGTGGTCTTGCCTTTGCCGAACCATCAACACACACACTCTTGGTGTGTGTTGGTCACTTGCTAGTCCAAATCCACTTAAAACCCTAACTCTCCCACTATATATACAATGCCATACTTCAACTTAGGGTTTCTTATCATTCTAGTCACCAACAAAAACACACAACTCCCTCCTCTAGCTCCCCATCTCACGGCACAACCCACCCACACAAGCACATCCATATCTTTTGATTTTCTTCAAGATCCAAGTATTCTAAACACATTCCTAGTTATATCTAAGGTAGATCCAAGTGTTGTTTGGTTATTTTTCAAGAGTTTTCAAGAATCATAAAACTAGGGTTTCAAGTTTATAAGTGGGTTTTGCAAGATCTTGTGTGTTCATCTTTTGCTTGCTTTCTTGTGAGTATTTCTTGACCCATCTTGTATTATTTTGATGATGTTATGATTCTTGTGTTAGATCTATTGTTATTATTAAAGATCCATGTGTTTGTGATATTTTTACAAAAGAAACTACAATTTATTTTTGTTCATCTTAAAATATGTTGGAAATCTTATGACAAAAGTTTATGTTATGTTTATAATATGTTCTTGGTGAGATTGAGAGTGGATGAGAGTTGCAACAATAGAGATTAGGTTGGTTTAAGGTTAGTTTTTTTGTGGTGATTGTAGGTAAAGAAGGGTGAACCCTAGACTAGGCACTATTATGCGATTTGGGTTGATTTTTGGTCACTTTTCGGCAAACTATAGTTGCTGTCCCAATTTTGTTTTGAGGGTTTGAGCGACTTAAAAATGTTTTCATTAGGCGTGAAAGTAGTTTTCGAAGAGCTCGTTTCGAATAGATAATTTTTCATATATCACACTTTAAAATCGGACTTAAAACGGCCAAGTTGTGACCAAACGAAACTTGAAACATTTTTTGGCGAAATGGGAAAATGCAACGATCAGATCAGCAGCTAAAACGGGCGATTCGGAGCCCTTCGGGTCCGAATCGGCCAAAGTATAAAACACGAAAGTTGTCCGAAATGAGATTTTACTATAACGTTGGCAATCGCTAAGCTTAAAAGTCAATAATGAGAGACATTTTACATAAATCGGAAAAATAGGTTTTTGAGGAAAACATTAAATAAAGTGGGCTGTTGGGAAAATTAAAAGAGGGTTACGAGCACTTTCGGACGATTTTGGGCGTTTTAAATGCTAGCGAAACATATAGAAATGCTAGGTAGTTAGTTGGGACAACTAGAAATGTCATGAGAGGTTATTTGAAATGCCAACATAATGAAAAGTGGGATATATTAAAATGTACGAACACGGACCAATTTTAGGGCATTTCGACATAAGGAGTAGGCGGTTATAGAATTATTTTAAGCGATTTATAAAATAGGAAAACTACGAAAATAGGGACGCTATTAACGTTTTGAAACTAAAAAAGTTTTTCCTAAAAAGAAAGTTTCTAAAAATAAGTAAGTTTTCCACAAGTGTCGGGATTTAACTAAAAAGGTAAAAATAATCAAAGGTCTTTATCTAAAACCAACACCGAATTTGGATGCTTTAATTGATGAACATGGATGCTTTACTTATTTTCTTTGATAAATGCTAAGTCATACCCGTACTTACTCTAGGTCGCGGCTAGACCTCTTTATATCTTCATCATCTGTTGTGTTAATCGCTTACCTTGCTAAGGTGAGTTCATAGCCCCACACTTTTACTGATTTACAAATGCTTTATACTATTGGGGTGAGAAACATTGTTTGCTTTTAAACTGGACACCAAGTTTCTTTACGCGATTTTTACTCGTTATGTGTTGCCTAAGTATCTGTACAAACCAACTTCCCTCTGCCCAACTATCATGAACTGTTAGTTTCTCGAACCGGAGGACCGGTGAGGGAGCGCGAGTGAATATATAGATTCTATTGGGACTAATTATCCCTATCCGCTTTGGTTCCACTTAACGAAGAACAAACGGATATATGTCATGTCGATCATACTTTATGGTGGTCTTTGGTTTGGGCCACCAACTTAGGGCAGGAATACTTTGCAACAGGATGTAACATGCCCTGTTGACTTAATTAGCTTCGGTGTCATGAGCTTAGTGCAACAATAAATACTTTTTATGTGATGCTGTATTTGTTATAGTAGTCACATACGTTTTGAAATCTTGTGGTCCACTCTTGTATAAACTTAAACCTATGGATTCACCAACATTATGTTGACGTTTTAAACATGTTTTCTCAGGTACTTAGCTTGGATTGACTCTTGATGCTATGTGAGGTCTATGTGCTATGTGACTTCGCCAATTTCAAGACTTAATTACTCGTTGTCATTATCAAAACTTGTTATGCTTCCGCTACTTTTAACTTAATTATTTTGGGCTGTAAAACTTAAATCTATTTTATTTTATGCAACGAGTAAACTTTTTCAAACGTCCATGATTAGTGGTCGTTCTTTATTACTTTGTGATCGGATTTTTATGACGTCACACCCTCGGACACGTATTCCGTCTAGGCCCCATTTGGGGGTGTGACAAAAGGATATCGGATCTCCCCAAACTAATTTCAAACAAAGGATGAGAAGCTCGAGTGAAACATGATACAAAACCGGACATGAGAGTCTTCAGAAATTGTTGGGTCAATCCTGCAAAAATGCACAACAAACAACAAGAAACCAAAAGAGGATAGCACAACACATCACAACACATTAAAAATAGAAAGAAAACTAGAAAAGGATAAGCATGGGGTGAACTCCCATGAAGCGGCTTATTTTTGGTCACCGAGTCATAAGCTCGACTCGATCCCTGAATTTAGTTGTCCTTAGGGAAAGTTTGGAGATCCGGGATAACCAATGGTGTTGTATCCCCTCTATAGTAATGCTTAAGACGGTGGCAGTTAACTTTGAAATTAGAACCATCGGGATGAGACAATTTGGCTGTGCCATAAGGAAAACTTCGGTAATAATGAAAGGACCAGACCATCGGGACTTGAGCTTTCTGGAGAAAATCTTTAATCGGGAGTTGAAAAGTAAAACTTGAGCACCAACATTGTAGATTCGATCTTGATCTTTAATGTCATGAAATATATCTTCGGTTCTCTTCTCCTTGTAGATTAATGAATTCTCATAAGCTTGATCTCGAAGCTCGTTAAGTTCATTTAGTTGGAGCTTTCGATGATCACCCGCGGTTTTGAGATCGAAGTTGGCATGCTTAAGAGCCCAATATGCCTTGTGTTCTAGCTCAACTGGTAAGTGACACGATTTTCCATAAACTAGCTTGTAGGGCGTGTATCCAATTGGAGTCTTGTAAGCGGTTCAGAATGCCCACAATGCATCATCTAATTTGTCTGACCATGAGACACGGTTTTCTCTTAAACCGTCCATATCTAGGGGAGGGAGATTCCTTCTTAAGTCCACACCATATTCGTCAACCTCGACTTGACCACTAGTCTAAGGGTGGTAAGCAGTAGAAAGACGATGTGTGACACCATATTTAGACATAACTTTATCAAATTTGTCGTTACAGAAATGGGTCCCACGATCGCTTATGATAGCTCTCGGTGCACCGAATCGAGAAAAAAAGGATTTTAAAAATTTTACAACTACTCTAGCATCATTGGTGGGGAGCGCCTTGTTTCAACACCATTTGTGAAAGAAATTGACGGCTACAAGAATATATTTTGTTTCCTCTTGATGACGGAAAAGGTCCCATAAAATCAATACCCCATACATCGAAAATTTCACAAACTTGGATAAGCATTTTTGCGCCTCCCTCATCTCTATGTTGAATTTTGCCTTGCTTTGACATGCATCACAAGATTTGATCAATCATAGCATCCTTATAAATCGTAAGGCCAAAAGAAACCGGCATCAAATACTTTTCCGAGCGGTGATATTAACACGCTGATGGGCCGGCCCGTTGGGTCCCTTCATGACAAGCCTTGAGGATTTTAAAAGAGCTTCCTTGGCCAAATATACATCTACTAGATGATTTGAATTCGCAAATATACAAAAAAGATAGGATCTCCCAAAAGTAATATGCTTTTTATATCCTTGAAAACCAGCTCCTCTTTTGTTGAGTAGATACAATTCCTATTGATAAGAAAAAACCTCGCGTGGAAATTTTCTATATCGTCAAAACCACGGGGTACTTTGGTTATCATGAGAAGTCACCGTGTTCAATGTTTCAAGAGGAAAGGTCTCATTAATCTCTTTAGGATCAAAAACATTCTCATACGGGTTTTCAAGACGAGAGAGGTGATCGGCTACATAGTTTTTAGCTCCTTTGGTATCAACTACTTTAAAATCAAATTCTTGGAGAAGTAAGACCCATCTAAGCAATCTTGCTTTGGCATCTTTCTTGTTAAAGAGGTATTTCAAAGCAGAGTGGTCCGTGTAAACAACACTTTTATTCATGATAAGATATGATCGAAACTTCTCAAAAGTGTAAACCACTGCAAGCATCTCTTTCTCTGTTGTTGTGTAGTTTGATTCTGCTTCGGTCATTGTCTTGCTCGCGTAATGAATTGGTCTAAAATGCTTCTCAATCCTTTGCCCTAGAACCGCACCTATTGCATAATCACTCGCGTCGCACATGATTTCAAAAGGTTGGTCCTAATTTGGAGCAATGAGAATTGGAGCTTCGGTTAACTTCTTTTTCAATGTTTGAAAAGCTAGAATGCAATCTTTCCAAAGAAAGATAAACGGTGTATTCTTTTCAAGAAGGAGGGTCATGGTCCGAGAGAATCTTTTGAAAAGTCTTTGATGAATCTTCGTAAAACCAAGCATGCCCGAGAAAACTTCAAAAAACGAAGAGAATAAAACTCCCTTTAACGGTATTGGATGTAGCTTAGAAATCACACGATCTAGCTTGACACCTTCAATTCCTTTCTTTTAAAGAAAGGGAAGACCATAATTCCGATACGAATACCTTTCTTTCACCAAGAATGCTTTTCCCATTTAGAGCTAAGTTGTGTCTTCACACCATTTTGAAGCAATTTTTTTCTAAATTGCGAGGCACGTAAGAAAAAGATTTCCCAAAAACCGAGAAATCATCCATGAAGACCTTTCCATTGTTCTTTTCAATCATGCATTGAAGATTGTCACTCATATCACCATTGAAACGTGCCTGTGCATTGCAAAAACAAAAGGCAATGCGCGATAAGCAAACGTATGGTATGGGCCAGAGGAATGTGGTCTTTTCTTGGTCATTTTGGATATCAAATTAGAATTTGGAAATAAACCTGAGAAACCATCGAGGAAACAATAGTACTCATTTCCTACGAAGTCTCTCAAGCATTTGATTACCATGAACGGCCAAGGAAATGGCTTTTCCATGTAGCTTTCGTTCAACTTATTGATAATCTATCATACTCTCCATCCTGTTTACAAGTCTTGTCGGCAATACAACTATTTTTTCCCATATTTTCATCATTTGTTACTATGGTCATTTCCCTTCCTTTCTTTGTACACAGTGTACTAAGGCTCACCCAAGGACTATCCGAGATTGTAGAATAATCAGCGTCAAGAAGTTTTTTCAAACCATCGTTTTTAATGACATCATGATCTTTAGATTCAACCTCTCTGATGTTGGACTGCTGGTTCATAGTCATCATCCATTATATTTTTATGAGAACAAACTTCCGGGATTCATACCTAATTTGTCAGAGAGCGTGTTAGGATTAAATGTTTTCTTACTTAGTACCTGACAGTACAAATAATTGTTAGTACTGTCAGTTATACTTAGAACCACCATACAAAAATAGATAGTACTGTTAGTTAGTTAGTACCGTTATGTAGAAAAGAAAGTTAGTACCGTGAGAAGATATTTAAAAGATATTTAAAGATATTTTAGAAAAAGATTTGTAAGCCTTTTAGGGTTATCCTTAGTAATAAAAAAGGATCACCTTGTCATAGTTAGACACGTTTTTGTGTTGAATATAGAATGAACAAAGAAGTTTAGCAAATCACCATATCATAGTTTTCTGCAATAGCTGTAATCCCTCAAGAACACTTTAAAAAGTTGAGTTATTAGCAGCTTGTTCATATGTTCTTCTAAGTACCTGTGTTAATATTCCGCATTAACACATTGAATTCAAGTCATGGTTTCTACATAGTCTTTGCATATTATACATCTTGGCTATCATCCTTTAATTAGGCAGCCAAGGATCCATTCAGTTTATCATACCGTTCAATTGAATCAGAGCTTTGAGAAACTCTAAACAAGAAGAACAGTTAAAAACCAGTTATTCATCTCCAATCAACAAATTTAAACACGTCTGAAACACAAGATGAGATTCCACCACCACCACCTCCACCAGCAACACAACAAACACCAAATCAACAAACTCCTCATACAGTCTCAATCATAAAGCTACCTATTCTCAAAAAGGGAGAATATGACACATGGGCTAATGAAGATGAACACTACTTGGCTCATAACAGACTATCTAATTGGGAGGTTTCTCCAAAATGGAATGGTCCCTGTGTCAGTCACAACTGATACAACATGACAACGTTAAAATTTGGCCTCCTAAAATAGCAAGAAGAAGTAGTGTCAAGAAAGAGAAAGAAAAGCTCGGACCACCTTGCTAAGTTGGGCTAATCCCAAAGATAATCTACCTAAATTCGTATAAGATGACTGATGCAAAAGAAATGAGTGGAAGTGCCAGCAACTCCAGATTGGTGGAAATGATCACTCCAAAAAGATGCAGAAGTACATCTTGAAGCAACAGTTTGAAGATTCACTGTATCCAACTCAGATGGTTATTCCACCAGGATATGAGCGAGTTCGAAGTCTACTCATCCGTTTATAGATTCATAGATCGTGTATCTCTGAAGATGCAAATCCAAAATTTCAAAATATCACTTCTCTTGGTTTCAAGTTTCCTTAATTATGAGGAACAAACCAGGAATGGACAGTCTCAGCTTAGATAACATGTTACAAAAACTGAGAGTCTTTGAAAAGATGTAAAAGGCCTCTACCGCATCATCTTCCATCCTTCAAAAGGTAGCATTATTTCTGAAAACACTACAGTACTAATAAATTAGTACCAGCTCATGGTGTTTCCAATACATCTGGTCAATTATTCAAAGCATGAACAAACATCAATATATTCCTTGCTTGCAAAGTCAATCTAGTTTCCTCAAACTGATCATAGGACTTAGATCAAGTGGATTAATATGACCCTTGAAGAATGGACTTAAAATGGCAAGTGGCAATGATCTCCATGAGCATCAAGAAGTTCCACAAAAGACTGTTAAAAAAGCTACAGTTTGACGCAAAAGAACCTGTAGGTTTTTGATAAAACCAAAGTGGAATGCACAACCGCCACAAAACATGGCAGTTTTGCAAGTGAGAAGTAGAACAAAGGAAGGATAACATAAGGAGGGATGGATGAATCCTAGCAATAAATTGTTAGAAAAAAAGAACTGAAACGAAAAGAAGAGTCTAGAGCATTGTGACTGTTGATGGAGAATGAGTTGATTGGACAGCTCATATAGAAGATGATGAAAACTTTGCTTTCATGGCTAGCAACAGCTCAGGATCAGACACACAGAGTAAGCTTTAAAACGAAGTAGCAAAACCTGGTATGGTACATATAGTGTAAAGAGTCTTATGCTAACCTTAAAACAAGAACTAAATGATGCACAAGAGAGGAACTTAGAGAGCTAGTGAAGAATAAAAGCTTATACTCACGGTCTTAAGAAAGTTGAAGAGCACAGTTAGTTTGCCCATCCAACAAGGTCAATTTGTATGAACCAAAAGATAAAATTTATGAAAATAGATATAGAAGAAAACACAATGTTCAAATATACCATAAGAAAATGGTTGGCTAAAGCTCAAAAAAGAAAAAGATGATTGAGAAGTAATATAGACAAATGGAAACAGTCTTTAAAAAAATCTTGGTAAAATTGATAAACGGACATATGAGGTATCTGAAAAATTTGGCTAGGGTATGGTGAATTACAACTATAGTGGGAATTTTGAGTTATGAAAATGAAATTTTTCACAAAGTGACTTTGTGTGCAATAAAAGTTCTTCTGAAATCGACCATTGCATACAAGCTAGGTTTAAACCAATGAAATGCAAGCTGATCCTCCACCCATGAGCGGGGAATTATTGCCCACAATGGACCTGATAATTTAAATAATGACTCACAATAAACAAATAGTCCAACAAAAGAATCAACAAGTGAATCTAATCCCAAACAAACTGACCTTGAGTACCTGTGACTCTTAACAATTAGAACAAAAACTTCTAAATTAGTGTATCTGAACAATTTGTCAATGAACAAATATAGAAGTTCAACCTAAGGTTTGGTCTGATGCTCCTATCATTGAGGAGTATGAATCAGATAGTGATGATGAGAATGTGACTGTGCAAACTAAAAGACTTGATACACCTAGTTTTGCTAACAAGCAAGTAAAAACTCCTAGGGAAAATGTTAAGAGTCAGTCTACACATAAGTCAAAAAATCTCTAAGGTTAACAACAAAGAATAAGGCAGAGGTTTAACTGAAAGAGACAGTTTTGTCTATTGGTAGTTTTAGTCATTTAATTAGAGATGAGAGTATCATGTAAAATTGGCTAAACAAAGTTGAACTAAACAAACAAAATTATGTCTAAGGGTAAATGCAAAGGGGAAGGAAACCAACATGGAAACCAATGTTCAAAGGATAAGATCAACCAAAATCAATTTGTTGCCCTTAATCAAGTACAAACAAAAAATGGATATACTCCAGTTTAATACTGCTAAACGCTAGCGAGTACATAACAATATTAAACTGCTAACAAAAAGTTAACAAACAGACGTAATAACTAGGCACTGGCTCTGAAAGTTAATACGTTAAGCCCTTAATGAATGGTGTAGACCAACAAAATGTTTTCTCAGCAAAACTCATTCACCATCATCAAGGCCGTATCAAAAGAACAACATACTAAAAAAAAAACAAATTTTTCAAAACAAAATGTTTATACTGTTAAGGTAAAAGAAGTTAGTACTGTTGGAGGAAAATGGGACACTGCTGTTAAGTCCTAAGTAGGTTGTAAATGGAGAACACCAGGATATAATAATAATATTCTTTCGTCTAAATACAATGGTGGACTAGCCTTAGAAATTATCAACATTTCAAAGAACCACTAGGCAGACTCAAGCCAAACAGGCTTGGGTTCACTAAGAGAGTCTAATCACTTTCTTTAAAAATGTGGCAGGATAATTCCACATAGAACTCTAAAGAATAAAGAATTATTGATAGTGGATGTTCCAGGCACATTGACCGGGAAACACAGGCTTTACCTGCTGACTTTCAAACCTTTAAAGGGTGGCCCTGATGCCTTTGAGTAGTAAAGGCTACATTACTGGTAATGGGAATAAAAAAAACAGGTAAGTTTAAGATTTTTGAGGAAGTAAGCTTTGTGAAAGAACTTCAGCCTTTCATCCTTTTTTTTTTGTGTCACAAATTGTGACACAAAGAAACAAGTTCTGTTCCCTGACACTAATGTCTTGTTTTTTGTCTCCTGATTTTAAGTTACCTGATGAAATAAAAAATTACTTAAAGTCCCCATAAAAAACAATATGTACAGTTTCAAATTAGAGAACATTGTTCCTTTGGAGGTTTTGGCTTGTTTATTGCAAAGGCTACAACGCTGAATCTATCATATGGCATAGGATGTGGGTCAATGTAAATATCATAAAACCAAAACAGACTTGTGAAAAGGAAACCTTGTAAGGAGGTTTACCTACAAAGCCCCTTTTTCAAAATGACCAAACTTGTTGTTGCTTGTTCAGAATGGAAAGCAACACAAAGCGTTTGTAAGGCCAAGTTTAGTGTTACCCCTATTAGCCAATCACCCCACAAACTCTTCATATGGACTTTGTTTGGACCTACATCTTAAGGTGGCATAAACCATAAGACCTATTTTTGGTTATCACGATGGATATTAGCAGATTTTAGCTGGACATTTTTCTGAGAACAAGGATGAAACAGTGCAATCCTTAAGGACTTTATAAACAAATAGAGAACCCAATTGAATCAAAAGTCAAACTATTAGCTGGTGATAATGGAACAGAATTTTTAAAACATTGATGTCAATGAATTCCCTCACCCCGTGGGTTAAAAGGGATCAAAAAGGGAATACAGCAATGCCAGAACTCCACACAAAATGGAGTTGCTGAGAGAAAGAAAAGGACCCTTATTGAGGCAGCAAGGCCCAATGCCTTATGCAGATTCACTTTTACCTAACGAACTTTTTGTGGCTGAAGCAGTTAGTAACCGCTTGTTATGTCTAAACAGGGTATATGTGACAAAGCCCTCTTAATAAGACCCCTTATGACTTTTTAAAACTGGTAAAACACCAATTATAAGTTTGTAAAAAGAAAAACCCTTTTGGGTGCCATGTGACAAACATGAACACCATAGACCACTTAGGCACATTTTGTTGGAAAAATCTGATGAGGGATTTTTGGTTGGGTATTCTTTACACGCAAGGCTTTTAGATTATACAATATTAGAAACCAAAACAGTTACAGAAACTGCAACATAAACATGCTAGAGAACAAACCAAAGTTTTGGGACAGGACCAAATTAGCTCATTGACCTTGACTATTTTGACCCCCCTGATTCATGAACTATCATTCTTTAGATCAAAGAATCAAGCTAACCTTCATGCAGGTCAACAAGAAACTAGCCAACATACAAGGTCAAAAGAACAAGATAGATGCAAGGAAATTCTGAAAAAGAAGATGAATCTGCTCAAGACTGCTTTGAACTGCCAATATGGCATTCCTATTCTTCAACAAACCTATTTGCTTCAAAAACAATAATAAAGATGAGGTCAAGGAGGCAAGAATGCAAAAGGAAGAATCAATCCGTTACAAAGCACATCCTATGTTTGATGGTAATGCCTGAAGCAACATTGATCACAACAAAAAATGAAAACAGATAATGCTCAAAGTGAAGGGAGGACAAAAGAATGGTGTAATGACGACAAGGAGATTGATGAAGAAGAAACTTAGTACTCGGGAGAAATAGTTAGTACTGACAAAGAACAAGTTATACCGACTTTGAAAAAGTTAGTCCTTAGGGACTTTGAAAAGTTAGTACTGACAAGGGAACCAAAAGTTAGTACTGCCGGATCTAACGGATAGTACAGATGAACAAAATGATAGGTGCTGAGTCAAGGATAAAGGTACAGGAAGAGATCTCTGAAAGTACTGAAGAGCACAGACTAGGGCACTAGAAGAAAAAGATGAAGTCCTACTAGGCGCAAAAAGATAGAAGGTATAAAGAAACAAACAAAGGAAGTGAAATTGCTACTCAAGCTTCTCAAACAGTTGCACTTCCAAAACACCCACATCTAGAATTTGGTGATAATGAAACAATAGGCGACACTTTCTACCTCACATGAGTAAAGCCAAAAAGCGTTTCCTAAAAAAAAGAGAAAGGTGTAGAGTTGAAGGATGTTTGAAGAATTGATAAAACCTAATGCCAACTTCGATCAAAGAACACTTCTCACATATAAACCACCATCCAAGCGTATATAATCCAAAAAGACAACTGTAAACAGAAGAATTGAAGAGGATAGGAATCTTCTGAAAGTGGAAGATGATGAAAACCTCAAGCTGAGAAGAAATCAAACGAGTCTTGAGAGTGGTGAAGAAGAGGTGTGGCAAGCAAGTTCAAGAAGAATAGGAAGCTGAAGAGGAGAGAAATTATATTGGCTAAAGAAGAAGAAACAAACTGGAAGCTCGACATTAAAAACTTGATAGATATCAAAGGCAAGAATAGAGGCAGACAGAATTCCTTACTGAGAAGCTCAAGAGCAAGAAAGAGAAGCAGTTTTACTATAGAAGAAGAGAGCTAAGTTCCCTTCCATGAATACAATTGCGCTCAGCCAAGACAGTTCCTTGCTCAACAAAGACAAAGGCAATCAGAAATAGACCTCCAACCAAGAAACAATTAATAAATTAGATGATAACCCTACTTAAAGCCATTTGGGGAACTTCAAAACATTCCTGAGTTGAATAGTAATAAGTTTTAGAATACAAGCAATGTATGAAAAGATAAAAAGGTTAACTGAAGATTTCATTGCTATTGGGTCTATTGAAGATGAAAGCCTAATCAAGAAAATGAAAAAGAAAGATTCCTCCAAAGGAGAAGAGATCAAGCAGGAATCTAAAGAAGAAGTCAAGCAAGTGGATAAAGAAGAAGAGAACACAAGAAAGAGAAAGCAGGGTACAAGGAAGAAGATGAAGTCAAGGAAAAGAAGATTCAAACAAGATTCTTCTCAAGATGACCCATCTGATACTGAGAAAGAAAATGATGAGCTGAAGATTGGGTTAGACAATAGCTTCCAGATGATGATAATTGCGCATCTTAATTAATGGAATACTAGACAAGAATGTATCCAATCAATGACTTGAAGACTAAGAATATTGGCACTAAACCACAGTTTGATGAATCAAAATGTGTAAACAACACTTTTGTTCATGATAAGATATGATCGAAACTTCTCAAAAGCGTAAACAACTGCAAGCATCTCTTTTTCCGTTGTTGTATAGTTCGTTTCTGCTTCGGTCATTGTCTTACTTGCATAATGAATTGGTCAAAAATGCTTCTCAATCCTTTGCCCTAGAACCGCACCTATTGCATAATCACTTGCATCACACATGATTTCAAAAGGTTGGTCCCAATTCGGAGCAATGAGAATTGGAGCTTCGGTTAGCTTCTTTTTCAATGTTTGAAAAGCTAGAATGCAATCTTCCGAGAAGATAAAAGGAGTGTTTTTCTCTAAGAGATGGGTCATGGGTCGAGAGATCTTTGAAAAGTCTTTGATGAATCTGCGGTAAAAGCCAGCATGCCCGAGAAAACTTTGAATTCCCTTAACGGTGGTTGGGTGAGGTAGCTTAGAAATCACATCGATCTTAGCTTTGTCGACTTCAATTCCTTTCTTTGAGATCTTATGTCCGAGTACGATACCTTCTTTCACCATGAAATGGCTTTTTTCCCAATTTAGAGCTAAGTTGGTGTCTTCACACCGTTTAAGCATTTTTTCTAGATTGGTGAGGCACGTAGAAAAAGAATTTCCAAAAACCGAGAAATCATCCATGAAGACTTCCATTGTCTTTTCAATCATGTCATGGAAGATTGCCATCATACACCTTTGAAACGTGCCTGGTGCATTGCATAAACCAAAAGGCATGCGGCGATAAGCAAACGTTCCGTATGGGCAGGTGAATGTGGTCTTTTCTTGGTCATTTGGATCAATTAGAATTTGGAAATAACCCGAGAAACCATCGAGGAAACAATAGTACTCATTTCCTGCGAGTCTCTCAAGCATTTGATCCATGAACGGCAAAGGGAAATGGTCTTTTCTTGTAGCTTCGTTCAACTTACGATAATCTATGCATACTCTCCATCCCGTTACAAGTCTTGTCGGCACTAATTCGTTTTCATCATTTGTTACTACGGTCATTCCTCCTTTCTTTGGTACACAGTGTACTGGGCTCACCCAAGGACTATCCGAGATTGGGTAGATTAATCCAGCGTCAAGAAGTTTTTCAACCTCTTTTTTAATGACATCATGGATCTTTGGATTCACCCTTCTCTGATGTTGGACTGCTGGTTCATAGTCATCTTCCATTATAATTTTATGAGAACAAAATTCCGGGTTAATACCCTTAATGTCAGAGAGCTTGTTAGGATTAATGTTTTCTTAACTTAGTACCGACAGTACAAATAGTTAGTACTGTCAGTTATACTTAGTACCGACAGTACAAAATAGTTAGTACTGTTAGTTAGTTAGTACCGTTAGTAGAAAGATAGTTAGTACCGTTGAGAAGATATTTAAAAGATATTTATGAGATATTTTAGAAAAAGATTTGTAAGCCTTTTAGGGTTATCCTTAGTATATAAAAGGATCACCTTTGGCATAGTTAGACACGTGTGTGTTGAATATAGATGAACAAAGAAGTTTAGCAAATCACATATCATAGTTAGCAATCTGTAATCCTCAAGAACACTTTAATAAAGTTGTTATTCAGTTGTTCATTGTTCTTCTTAGTACCTGTGTTAAGATTCCGCATTAACACATTGTATTCAAGTCATGGTTTCTACATAGTCGTTTGTATTTATACATCTTGGCTATCATCCTTTATAGGCTGCAAGATCATTCAGTTATTCAGGACCTTCAAGTGGTATCAGAGCTTTGAGAAACTCTATAACAAGAAGGAACAGTTTAAAATACCTGTTATTCATCTCCAATCAAAAATCTAAACAGTCTGAAACACAAGATGAATCCTCCACCACCACTCCACCAGCAACATATCAACAAACACCAACTCAACAAACTCCTCATACAGTCTCAATCATAAAGCTACCTATTCTCAAAAAGGGAGAATATGACACATGGGCTATGAAGATGGAACACTACTTGGCTCATACAGACTATCTAATTTGGGAGGTTATCCAAAATGGGAATGGTCCTGTGTCAGTCACAACTGATACAACAGGACAACTTAAAATTTGCACCTCCTAATTAGCAGAAGAAGTAGTGGTCAGAGAAAGAGAAAGAAAAGCTAGGGATCACCTTGCTTTTGGCATATACCAGAGATAATCTACCTATATTCTATTAGGATGACTGATGCAAAAGGAATGTGGGTTGCCATCAAATCCAGATTTGGTGGAAATGATGAATTCAAAAAGATGTGATGTACATCTTGAAGCACAGTTTGAAGGAGTTCACGTATCCAACTCGATGTATTCTCAAAGGATTGAGCGATTTCGAACAGTCTACTCAAGTCAGTTAGTGATTTCATGGATCAGGTGTATTATACTGATAGATGCAAATCAAAAATTTCTAAGATTATTACCTTCTGCTTGGTGGACAAGTTTCCTTTAATTATGAGGGAACATTAAGGAATGGACAGTCTCAGCTTTGATAAACTTGTACAACAATCTGAGAGTCTTTGAAAATGATGTAAAATAGGCTCTACTGCATCATCTTCCACTTTGCATATGTGCATTTATTTCTGGAAAACACTAGCTTAGTAATAATGTAAATTTAGTACCGCTTCATGGTGTTTCCAATATTCTGGTCATTATTCAATGCATGAAACAAACATCATTTTATTCCTTTTGGCTTGCAAGTCAATCTAGTTGTCCTCAATAACTATTATGGGATCATGAGGACTTAGGATCAAGTGGATGAATATGACCTTGAAGAACTGGACTAAAATGCAGTGGCAATGATCTCCATGAGAATCAAGAAGTTCTACATGAAGATGGAGAAGTACAGTTTGACGCAAAAGAACCTGTAGGTTTTGATAAAACCAAAGTGGAATGCTACAACCGCCACAAAACAGGGCATTTTGCAAGAGAGTGTAGAACAAAGGAAGATAACAGAAGGAGGGATGGATGGAATCCTAGAAATAAAGTTAGAAAAAGAACTGAAAAGAAAGAAGAGTCTAGAGCATTGGTGACAGTTGATGGAGAATGAGTTGATTGGACAGCTCATATAGAAGATGATGAAAACTTTGCTTTCATGGCTAGCAACAGCTCAGGATCAGACACACAGGTATGTTCAAATGAGTGTAAAGAGTCTTATGCTAACCTTAAAAGACTATATGATGCTCAGAGAGAGGAACTTAGTGATGCTAGTGTAGAAATAAAGGCTTATACTCAAGGTCTTAAGAAAGTTGAAGCACAGTTAGTTGCCCATCAACAAGGTCAACTTTGGTATGAACAAAAGATAAAATTTATGAAAATAGATTTAGATGATAAAACAGATGTTCTAATATACCTCTTAAAGAAATTGTTGGCTAAAGCTCAAAAAGAAAAAGATGATTTAGAAGTAATAGTAGACAAATGGAATCATTCTTTAAAAAATCTTGGTAAAATTATAAACGATCATATGAGTGTATCTGATAAATTTGGGCTAGGGTATGGTGATTACAGATATAGTGGGAATTTGAGTTATGAAAATGAAATTTCACAAAGTGTCTTTGTGTGCAATAAAAGTGATTCTGAAAATCGACCTTTGCATACAAGGCTTGTTAAACCAAGTGAAATGCAAGCTGTTCCTCCACCCATGACAGGGAATTATTTGCCCTCTGGACCTGATATTGAAATAGATGACTCACAATATACATATGGTCCACAAAAGAATCAACCAAGTGAATCTGAATCCCAAACAACTGACCTTGATACCTGTGACTCTAACATTAGTACAAAAACTTCTAAATTAGTGTCTGAACCAATTGTCAATGAATCAAATGTAGAAGTTCAACCTAAGGTTTGGTCTGATGCTCCTATCATTGAGGAGTATGAATCAGATAGTGATGATGAGAATGTGACTGTGCAAACTAAAAGACTTGATACACCTAGTTTTGCTAACAAGCAAGTAAAAACTCCTAGGGAAAATGTTAAGAGTCAGTCTACACATAGTCAAAAACCTAAGGTTAACAACAAAGAATTAGGGCAGAGGTTTACTGAAAGAGCATGTTTTGTCTGTGGTAGTTTTAGTCATTTAATTAGAGATTGTGATTATCATGTAAAATTGGCTAAACAAGTTGAACTAAACAAACAAAATATGTCTAAGGGTAATGCAAGAGGGGAGAGGAAACCAACATGGACCAATGTTCAAAGGATAAACAAACAAAATCAATTTGTTCCCTTAGCAGTACAAACAAAAATTGGATATACTCTAGTTAATACTGCTAAAGCTAGCGGTACTAACAATATTAGTACTGCTAGACAAAAAGTTAACAAACAGACAGTACTAACTAGCACTGCTCTGAAAGTTAATACTGTTAAGCCCATTATGAATGGTGTTAGACCAACAAATGTTTCTCACAAAACTCATTCACCATCATCAAGGCCTTTCAAAAGAACAACAGTACTAAAAACAAATTTTTCAAAACAAAATGTTTATACTGTTAAGGTAAAAGAAGTTAGTACTGTTGGAGGAAAATGGGACACTGCTGTTAAGTCCTAAGTAGGTTGTAAATGGAGAACACCAGGATATAATAATAATATTCTCTCTAAATACAATGGTGGATCTAGCCTTAGAAATTATTCAACTTTCAAAGATCCACTAGGCAGACTCAAGCCCAAACAGGCTTGGGTCCCTAAGAGAGTCTAATCACTTTCTTTTAAATGTGCAGATATACCACTTAGAACTCTAAAGAATAAAGGAATTATTGATAGTGGATGTTCCAGGCACATGACAGGGAACAAGGCTTACCTTGCTGACTTTAAGACTTTATGGTGGCCCTGTGCTTTGGAGGTAGTCAAGGCTACATTTCTAGTAAAGGAAATATAATATAAAGGGTAAGTTAGATGTTTGAGATGTAACTTTGTGTAATAGTAACTTTCTGCCCTTTCAATCTCTTTTTTGTGTCACAAATTTGTGACAAAAAGAACAAGGTTCTGTTCACTGACACTGAATGTCTTGTTTTGTCTCCTGATTTTAAGTTACCTGATGAAAATCAAATATTACTTAAAGTCCCCAGATAAAACAATATGTACAGTTTCAATTTAGAGAACATTGTTCCTTTGGGAGGTTTGGCTTGTTTGATTGCAAAGGCTACAACTGATGAATCTAACATTTGGCATAGGAGGTTGGGTCATGTAAATTTCAAAAACCTAAACAGACTTGTGAAAGGAAACCTTGTAAGAGGTTTACCTACAAAGCTTTTTCAAAATGACCAAACTTGTGTTGCTTGTCAGAAAGGAAAGCAACACAAAGCTTTTTGTAAGGCCAAGTTAGTTAGCTCTATTAGCCAACCCTCACAACTTCTTCATATGGACTTGTTTGGACCTACATCTGTAAGGAGCATAAACCATAAGACCTATTGTTTGGTTATCACTGATGATTTTAGCAGATTTAGTTGGACATTTTTCTTGAGAACTAAGGATGAAACAAGTGCAATCCTTAAGGACTTTATAAGACAAATAGAGAACCAATTGAATCAAAAGGTTAAAACTATTAGATGTGATAATGGAACAGAATTTTAAAACAGTGATGTTATTGAATTCTGTGGGTTAAATAAGGAATCACCAAGGGAAAATACAGCAATGCCAGAACTCCACATCAAAATGGAGTTGCTGAGAGAAAGAAAAGGACCTTATTGAGGCAGCTAAGGACCATGATTGAGATTCACTTTTCTAACACTTTTGGGCTGAAGCAGTTAGTACTGCTTGTTATGTTCTAAACCGGGTATTAGGGACAAAGCCTTAATAGACCCCCTTATGAAACTTTTTTAACTGGTAAAAACACCAATTATAAGTTGTAATAAGACCTTTGGGGTGTTTTAGCCATGTGACCATCTTGAACCCATAGACCATTAGGCAAAATTTGTTGGAAAATCGATGAGGGATTTTTGGTTGGGTATTCTTTACAAAGCATAAGGCTTTTAGAGTATACAATTTAGTAACCAAACCAGTTAAAGACATCCTGGCACATTAACTTGTTGAGAAACAAACCAAAGTTGTAGGGAAGGACCAAATTAGCTTGTTGACCTTGACTATTTGACTGATTTTAAGAAACTATCATTCTGTTAGATTCAAAGAATAAGCTAACCTTCATGCAGGTCAAACAAGGAAAACTAGCCAAAAATAACAGGTACAAAAGACTAAGATTGATGCAAGGGACTCTGAAATGAAGATGATCTGCTCAGACTGCTTTGAACTCCCAATAAGGAAGATTGCAAAAGGAGAAACATCAGTTCAAAGAGATCCTCTGTTTGATGTAATGCCTGAAGATAACATTGATCACATGGAAACAGAATCATCAGTTCAAAGAGATCCTCTGTTTGATGTAATGCCTGAAGATAACATTGATCACATGGAAACAGACAATGCTCAAAGTGAAGGGAGGACAAGAGAAATGGTGGATGAAGACAAGGAGATTGATGAAGTTAGACTTAGTACTGAAGATGCAGTTAGTACTGACAAAGAAGGAGTTAGTACCGACTTTGAAAAAGTTAGTACCGACTTTGAAAAAGTTAGTACTGACAAGCCAAAAGTTAGTACTGACGGATCTAAAGTTAGTACTGATGAACAAATTGAAGGTGCTGATGATCAAGTAGAAGGTACTGAAGAGATCTTTGAAAGTACTGAAGAGCAAAGACCAGGTACTGAAGAGAAAGTTGAAAGTACTGCTGGGCAAATAGAAGGTACTGAAGATCAAACTAAGGAAGAAATTGCTACTCAAGCTTCTCAAACATCCACTCAAACACCCACATCTATGATATTTGGTGATGATGAAACAATAGCTACACTTCTACTCAACATGAGTAAAGCCAAAGCTGTTTCTAAAGAAAAAGAGAAAGGTGTAGAGTTGAAGGATGTTGAAGAAATTGATAGACCTAGGCCTACTTCTCAAAGATCACTTCTCACATTAAAACCTCTTCCAAAGATTAATCCTAAAGACAAAGGGAAAAGAAGATTGAAGAGGTTAAGGAATCTGAAAGTGAAGATGATGATATTCCTCAAGCTGTGAAGAAATTCAAACAGCTTGAGAGTGATGAAGAGTTGGCAAGGAAAGTTCAAGAAGAATAGGAAGCTGAAGAGGAGAGAAATAGATTGGCTAAAGAAGAAGCAACAAATGAAGCTCTCATTAAAAACTTTGATGATATCAAGGCAAGAATTGAGGCAGACAGAATCCTTACTGAGAAGCTTCAAGAGCAAGAAAGAGAGCAGTTCACTATAGAAGAAAGAGCTAAGTTCCTTCATGATACAATTGCTGCTCAGAGAAAGTTCCTTGCTCAACAAAGATCAGAGGCAATCAGAAATAGACCTCCAACCAAGAAACAATTAAGAAATTAGACGATGACCTACTTAAAGCATGTGGGGAACTTCAAACATTCTGAGTTGAAGAGTAAGAAGTTTGAAGACATACAAGCAATGTATGAAAAGATAAAAAGGTCACAAAGTTCATTTAGCAAAGGTACTTATTTGATTTTAAGGTTTAATTAGATTAGATGATTGATTTAGCTCAAATCTAAGCTTAGAGACTTAGATGAGCTTATATGAGCTTGTGAGAGCTTATGGAACAGTGAACATGACAACTGAAGGTAAAAGAGCTTTAATTTAAAATGCCAGAATAATAAAAGGAAACGAAGATTTATTAATAATAAGCTGAGTACAAAAGAGTAAACTGAAAAGTTACATTAAGCTAAACTCTATAAAAGCTAATTAAAACTGAATTTAAACTTTAAGCTAAAAATTACAATTTTAAGAAAATTGAAAATTAAAGAGTGTCCCCGTGTGTGTGAGTGAGTAGGCTATTTATAGCCTTCTTCTGAAGCTTCTAGGTCTAAATTCAGTTACAAGCTCCTCTCAATCCCTGCCCTTCATTCCTTCAATCATTGGAAGATTAATCTTGGCCGTTGGATCACATCTTAGCTCACACGGATTGCCAGCGTGGCAATCCGTGATTGTGACAGGATTGTGCTTCTTTTGTGAGTACCTCAAATGTATAAGCTCTATTTCCTTGTGCTTCTTTCATGTCCACCGTGTCATTCTTTCTTGGGTCTCCACCAATAAGAGTGCTTGGTGACGTTTTACCCTGCCAACGTGTACTTGGACCCTTGAAATAGCTTGCCACATGGTCAATTTTGATTTGCCCCTTGTTTTCACGCAGGTTAAACGCGAAGAAGAAAGTGAACAGTAACAACGTTTTTTCCCGCTTATTTTTTAACCGAAATGGGGGGTTTGACTTTCTTTTTTTTTGACCCGGGGATGACTTGGGTAAATTTATAAATGTTTTGGGCCTGAATGGGCTCGGGCTTTGGTATTGGGTTTGCTATATATAAAAAGTTAACGAGTGTTAACTTCTATTGATAGAAGTTAACACCGTTAGGGCTTTAAGGGCTTTTTATGAATTTTAGTGAACTATGAGGGACTGGTTTGGTAATTTTGGGATTTTTGTCATTTTAGTGGTTTGACTTAGGTTGACTTGAGTTGATCATTCTTGACTTTTGATAGCTTTCTCCCGGCTCTTTGCGTGCTCTTCCGTTCCCGTGTTCGTGTTTGCCCGGTTTTAACCGTTTTCTTGAGATTTTTGCAATATCCTCACCTACACAATCATAAAGACAAAACAAACAGTATTCAAGCATTTAAAGCACAATTTTGTCTTTTTAGGGCCTATTTTGATATAAAATGGATATGTGTTTTCACACATATCAGGGTGTAACAAAACAGATAGTTGGTGTAAACTCTAAAGGATGGCTTTAAAACGCAGGTTTTCTGGTGGATCATTACTCTAAAGATGAGAGTGGAAAAGGGTTTAAACGGGAGGTTAACTAACCAGGGTATAGTTAGTTAATTAAACAACAGTAAAGGCATTTGGTGTTATCCAAAAAATTACAATTTAAACAATTACTCCATCTAAATCCATAGTACTCAACACTGTTTCTCGAGTGAATACCAAGCCACGTTCTAGAGAGTTCTACAACATCACCGGCACACTCATATTTGTGGAATTTGGTAAACATTTGGAGAACGAAAGGCTAAAATTTCTCACAATATCTAACAAGGTTAATGTGTCGGGTTATGTAACAGTAAGTCAACCAAAAAGTATCTTGAATTTTTTTAAATTGAGCACAAATTAAGCATTTTAGTGTAAAATTAGGACAAAGTAAACATAGCTTAATTCCACCCCCTACTTGATTAAACAACGTCCTTGTTGTATATTACAAAACATTAAATACAGGTATTTAAATAGAATAAAATGAGAAACTCCCTTTGATATTTGCGCGGTAGATTCTCCAAGTTGCGGTTATGAGCAAATTTTGTGTGCTGAAAAAGCATTTGAATCCAAGAACGAACAACACACACATAGAAATCCAAAAAATATTGCATATCCACTCAAACTGCGCAATATTTCTTACATAAAGTCCTGTATAGAATATACGAATTACATGAGGCATTCCTATCATGGTACCTACGATTATTTAAACTAAAATAAAAAAAAACTAAAACACAGTCAGTCCTTGGTGTGATACAGCGTATTAGGTAGTGAATACGCCGATTCAGATCTACAGATGTTTTTTTAAAGTGCAATAAAATAAAGACTGATAATGTCTAGACAATCAATACACCGTATGGAATGGAGCGGATATGTCGTATTGATGTCTAGGAAGACAGACTCGATAAAATTAAATAACAATCTGGGTTGTCTCTCGGGAAGCACTTTTGTTTACAGTGAAGTCTTTAAGTTAGACTTTTCCTTCATTTCTCTTCATCGGCTTACTAGTCACCAACCATACCTCGGTCCATTTCCAAAAGATTTCTTGGTAAGCTCGGCATGTCTCTTCTCTTGTGATTGTAGGATCATCGTATTTGTCTTCTTTTACAGCAACATACTCATCATCATTATTGAACAAATATTTGATCATCATATATCTCCTTATACTGCACACCGGTAGCATATGAACTTCACATAATTCTTCATTCTCAATATAATCATGATTTATCTCATAAGCATCATCATAGTTTGTATATATGTTCCATCGTCTCTTTTGTTCGTAACGTGACTCATCATTATCTTCTTTGATAAATCCATCCATGATAGCTTTGTTTCTTAAAGCATCATCTTTTAGTTCATTTTCTTCTAAAGTCTTGTACCATTCGTAATCTTGATAATGGAGTTGGTTTCCAATAATGTAAGTTCTTGGTAAGTTTCCTCCATTACAATATCCATCATCTATCCAACTACATGTTGCCATTATAAACATCTATCTTTAGATGATACAGGGCCTTGCAAGTATGTTTAACTGGTGTGGGTTTGGTCCAAACTCCAATGTTAGTCCATGGCTTCTCATCGACCCATGGTACGTCCTTGTTCCATTCATAGATCCAATCATTCTTGTAGTCTTCATAGGTCTTGAATCCTTTAATGTCCTTAGTAAGTAAGTCTAGATCGATTTGCAAAAGATAGTTAAATTCTTTGAATGCCTTGCACATAGGTGTTTCAAAATCAAATAGATTAGTGTCGATCCTACAAACTTCAGCAACTTCATCCTCATTATCAGAATATTCTTCATATGTGAGCTCAACTTCATCATCTCCTCTGATCCAGTAAATCCATAATGCTTTTATAGTAATATGATCCATTGTCTTGTAGTTGAAAAATTTTGATCCCAACCATTCAGTAAATGCAACATCAGACGGATCATATCCCATGTCATCATCAGCTTCATGCTATGAATCGTCATCCATTCTGCATAATCGACTGACTTTATTGTTGAAAACTTCAAGTGGTGTACCGTAAATTAAGCGAAACATCTTCGACTTAACATCCTTAATTTTCTCGAACTCCCCTTGATAACCTTTGCATCTTCCTGAAAATATAACCAAAAATTTATCAATCAGAACCACGGGAGAAAGGTAAAAAAAATTGCCTTTAGTTCGAGAATCGTAAAGAACTTATCATATGATGATATGCCGTATCCACTAAAGTGAACGCGTATTAATCGATTGAATGAATACGCTATATTGGACAGAAAGTTGTAATATACGGCCGTATCCGATGGAATTGATACGACCGAATTAGGCATATTGACTAGAACAGTGTATTAAGAAAAACAATTAAATACAAATATCTACAAGCAAACAATTAAAGACAAATACACAAAATTTACAGAATATACACCCCCGAATATCCAACTATATCTAAATTACTACTTCTCCACTAATCCTAAGGTTGGGTCATAATCTAATGTTAAAACCATAATAACAAAAAAATCAAGATTAATTTTCACTCCCCGACAACGGCGCCAAAAACTTGTGTTTGTTGTGTGGTGTATATTTTATTGATTCAACTTTTAAATTTATATTTTGCCGACTAAACCAAAAAAACACTTTAACGCAGGTGTAACCTGATCGGTTAGTAATTTCGGTGTAACGAGGTGTTTGAAAACTTTGAAGCAAGGTAAATCTATCAATTTAATTATTATCTCTTATGTTACTAATCTATGTTAATTCTATCCTACTCTAAATCCTAATTCTAACGGGAAAAGGGGGTTTTCAGCCTGAGAGACTGACACGGTTTGGTTGGTGACTATAATCAATCCAAGGCACTTTAACTCACGCGAGTTAATTAACAAAAGATAAAAGCGCGGTCGAGCCAAATATAAGAAAACTATATTAACCATTATTAATCCGATTAGAAAGTTGGTTTGTTTATTAAGTGCAATGATTTCTTCTCTCGAGGTGGCATATCATTCTTAAGACTTAGGCGTTACATCATCCTAAGACCTAGACACATTAATTCTGTCACAATTAAAGAATCCGCATAAAGCATCCTTATTTGCTGATTATAATCTATCTTAGGGATTAAAGCAATGGTGATCTTGCTAAACCCAAGCTCATAGACACTTTACCCACTTACCGCTTAATGGTAATTTATACACTAGTAGTTCACTTGTCTAACTATCCAATGGAATCAGAATGTTACTTGTTGAATTATCTAGGTCACCTGCTAGTCAACACGATCAATAAACCATCGGCAATATCCAATTAACTAGTTAAGCCTGAAGCATATCCTAGACACAGATTTAGAAGGACAGTATTTGTGTAACTATTATTCTAGATGTAGAAATTACTATATGGAGAGCTATCCCGTACTCTAGATCTACTTGGTCTGTGTCACTAGATCCAGTTGAATGATAGATCGCATACAAAAGCGCGTAAACAAGTATAAATTGATAAACATAAACAAGCATTCAACGATAAATCAAGAAATCGAGATAAACAAATACCAAACATTCAGATACTCATAGTAATGGCTAATACCCGAAGGTATTAGCCTTTAAACGTCATAATAAATACAAAAGTAATTATTTAGCTAAGGTAAACTAACCGAGTTAACGAATGATACCAGAAACTAAACGATTACTAAAGTATATGGAATTACACGATGTCTCTTATGGAATTGATAATGTTGCTCGACCTCTTCGGCTCTTTTTCTCCTCTGAAAATCGACTATTATGGTTTAGGTATCGAGAATATGATTTAGCACACTTAAAACTAGTTTTTGAGTTTTCTATTTATAAGGTCTGGAAGTCGGTTCGATACAGTGTATTTAAGTATTAGATACGGCGTATTGGGAATTTCTTGGAGTAGGGACCATGCTTGATATCTTCTAGAATATTCACATACTATTTCTTGAATACGACATATTGAGCTTCTCGGGATACGACGTATTGAGCTTTAATCCTCTGTGGTCTTTGGTGAGTGCAGGCACGGATACGCCGTATCTTTCTTGATGGATACGGCGTATTGGTCTTCAGAATAGTAATCTTTAAAATATCTTTATTTAAGCTCCAGAATGCGTGCCTTTTGCTATCTTTCACCAGTTACTCTATAATTACTGCAATTCTAAAATATAAACTATTAAGTAACAATTCTTTGCAATAACTATACAAAATGGGTTAATAACATGGGATAAATGATGCTATAAAATAGACGTTATTTGATGTCATCAGTCATCTTGCTAGGAATTACATAGTCAGACCAAGAAGAAGGGATGTTGCTTATCTTCAGACTCAGCTACTGATTGCGCAAAAGGAAGAAGCAGGGATCCAACTCCAAGCTGAAGAGTTAGATTTGATGGCTGTTGCAGGAGATCTCAATGAGATTGAGGATGTCAATGCAAACTGCATCTTGATGGCTAATTTGCAACAAGCATCGACATCGGGTACTCAGACTGA
>BQNB010028664.1:0-36855 GCA_026074375.1 Tanacetum coccineum
ACTAGCATGTTTTCAGCGATACCCTTTGTATGTTTAATTGTTCTGTCAGCCAGTTCAATAGTTAACCTAGTATGAGCTAAATTACCTATACTAAGGTTAGAGTAGGTAGAGAATGGCAAAACACTAACACTTGCTCCTAGGTCAACAAGGGCTTTATCAAAACAAATATCATGAATAAAACAAGGTAGAGTAAAGCTCCCTGGGTCTTTTTCTTTCTAAGGCAAGATGTGATCATAAGTTTCCAGAATCTGAACTTCACATGCCTTCTTCCAATCATCACAGTAGTAACCATGCAGTCGACTAGGAAACGATATTGTTTAAGAAGATAAGTTACTGTACTGCGCGTTTGATACGGCGTATGGTCCTGATCTGATACGGTGTATTGCTGATGAATTAGATTTAGCAGTTGAGATCAATTTTACATGGTCTCTTAGGTTTGGTTCTGTTGAGCCGGGCTGACCTCCGATTCCTATTTCTTGTAAAACTCTACTCATTTGACCAATTTTAATTTCCAAGGTCTTAATCGTTGCTCCTTGATTTCTTATAGCTGCATCGGTAGAAGCTTGAATCTCCTTGCTAATGTTCGAGTTCTCTTCGTGTCTCTTTGCGGACTCAGCCATGAATTTGGTCAGTGATTCCTCCAATGTTTGTCTTCGATCAGGGTACGAAGAATTTCTGTTGTTGCGTTGGTAGAATCCTGGCCCTATTGCTCTATACTGTCCTCCAGGTTGATAGGGTGCTCCAAACTATGTGTAGTAAGCCTCTTCAAGAGTCTTCCCTTCATCCTTGAGTGGACAGTCCTTTGTATAGTGTGGTCCTTTGCATAGTTCGCATTCGACCTGAGCAGCGTATACTTTCTCGTTGACTTTCTTAATTTATCTCCCGAGGTTGTTGAGCTGGGCTTGTATAGCAGCTAGTTCGTCAGAAGTTTCAGTACTTCTGGCTTTCGAGGATGTTCTGTTATGCCATTTCTGAGAGTACTCGGCCTTTTCTTGGATGGCTATTTTTGCATCAGCAGCAGTTTTAGTGGGAATGGCACCTTTAGAGTTAAGCATTTGTCTAGTAGGAACATCGAGCCCATTATAAAACAAGATTACTTCCTGCATATCAGTCAAATAATGCTAGGGACATTTCATCAAGAGTTCTTTAAATCTTTCCCAGGCTCAGAAAAGGCTTTCGTCTGGTTCCTGCTGAAAGTTGTTAATTTCGTCCATTTTCTTTGCAGCATGAGCAGTTGGGCAGTACTTGTTTAGAAACTTCATTTTCAGGGTTTCCCAGTTTGTAATCGAACCTGATGGTTTGTTCCTGAGCCATCAACTTGCGGCTCCAGTTAAGGACATGGGAAAAACTCGAAGCATTACTTGATCTTAAGTCACTTCGGGAATATGAAATAGGTCAACGATCTCAAGGACTTTTTCGATGTGTTCGTTTGCGTCTTCATGTTCTGAACCGCTGAAAGTATTTTCGCGAAGTTCCTTGAGATATTGCCCTTTTAATTCAAAGTGAGTTTTGTCATTAATCTTAGGCCTAACAACTCCTGACCCATAGTTTCCACGGGTCTTGCTCATGTATTGCTCCATTGTTTCCGTCATAATTTTTTTAGTTTCTTCCTTTGAATGTTCTTCGATGTCAGAAAATAAATCGAGCTCTAGTGAACTCGACACCACAAGACCAGGTGTCTCGAAAAGCCTCCTTTTTTAATGAAATACTCTTTCCGGGTTTTCAAAAGGTGTAATTAGTTCCTTAGTGGAACTCCTTGTCATGCATCACCTGAAACAGATGATAATAAATTAGTAGGATAGGCTTTTTGAAAAGAATACAGAAAATTAAACACGGAAATCAATTTTAGTTATGCTACTGTATCAGATGATCAATACGCCGTATTTAATTAATTTGAATACGCCATATGGGTCTGCTGAAGGTCAGTAAGCCGTATTGATTTTACAGAATACGCCGTATTATTTAGAAGAACAGATACGTTGTTTAGACTGAAGAGATCAATACGCTATTCTGAGTGGAAGGGTCGATACGTCATATCCAACTGGTGGACATGGCGTATCAGTTGATCTATCAGAACAGGATACTTAGAAAATAATTAATTAATGCGGGAATTTAAATGCATAATAAATCACACAATTAAATTAAATACAAACAGAATTAAATTACACTAATTAAATTATTCTAAGCTAATGGTTAGAAATACTAATATAATTAAAGGTTAAACTTTTTCACTCCCTGGCAGCGGTGCCAAAAACTTCGTGTGCTGTCATGTAGGGTCAATTTATTGATTATCAAGTTTTAAATTTATAGTTAGCCGACTTATCCTAAAACACCACTTTAACGGGCAGTGTACTCGATCGGGTGGAGTTTCATGGTAAGTAGGGTGTCAAACACTAAGAGCGAGGTCGCTAACCTTATATTCTATCAGTATTTTAATTAATCTAATTAAGTTAATTCTAATTACTTGTTAAACCTATGCTAAACCTAGTTCTAATGGTAATGGGGGGTTTTCAGCCTGAGAGACTGGCACAGGTTTTATGGTGACAATAATCAATTCTAAACACAATAAACATGCAAGAAAACAATCAGAAGATAAAAGAGCGGTACAAGCCAAATGATAGAAAACTGTATTAGCCATATTAAATCCGATTAAATGCTGGTTTGTTTGTTTAGTGCAATGATTTCTTATCTCGAAGCGGCATATCATTCTTAAGACTTAGGCGGGACATCATCCTAAGACCTAGACACGTTGAATCCTGTCACAATTAACGTATCCGCATAAAGCATCCTTTTAGTTTATTTATAATCTATCTAGGGATTAAAGCAATGGTGATCTTGTTAAACCCTAGCCCATCGGGACTTTACCCACTTACTGTTTGACGGTATTTTATATACTGGTAGTTCACTGTTCAAGTCTTTATCAATTAATTAAGAACATACTTGTTGAAATATACGGATCACCTGTCGGTCCAACTAAGCTCATAATTTAAAGACAAAGATAGAACATTATTTGTGATACTATTGGTTAAGTAATATAAAAAACAATATGGAGAGCTATCCCAGTATCTGGTTCACTTGTTAGGCATCACTAAACCCAGTTGAATGATAGGTCGCATATTCAAACATGTAGACAAGTATCATGTGATAAACATAATTAAACTTTCAACGATAAATTAAGAAATTGAGTTTAAAACAAACAAACATTAAATCTTCATTAAGATAGCTAATACCCGAGGGTATTTGCCCATAACCATTGTAATTATACAAGCGTGATCAAATAACCAAGGTAAACTAAACGTTTTACCGAACGATACCAAAAATTAAATGATTACAAGAGTATAGGAATTACACGGTGTCTTCTATGGAATCATGATCGATGTTTGACCTTTGGTTGCTCTTTTTTTCTTCAGAAAATTGTCTTTTATGTGTATGGTATAGAGAATATGATTTTGCACACCGAAAACTAGTTTTTTAGTCTTCTACTTAAAGTGTCTGAAAAAGACTTGATACGTCGTATTAAATGAAGTTAATACAGCGTATAAGGGTGTTTTCCTTGGAGTGCGCGCTAAGTTTATAATCAATTAGATATATCTTCCCAAATTATATTTATTCACCAAATCTTTGAATAGTTATCTAGCTGGATACGGCGTATGAAGGAACTTGGATACGCCGTATTGGGAATTGAGAATGCGCATTTTCTTGTGAAGTCCAGGCGCTGATACGTCGTATCTTCTTTCTTGGATACGAAGTATTAGGCAAAAATAAGCAATCTTTAAATATTATCGTTTAAGCTCCAAAAAGTGTGCCTTTTAGCATGTCTTTACAAATCACTCCGTAATTACTGCAATTTACAACTTTAAACAATTAAGTAATGATTCTTGCAATAATTATATAAAAGTAGATAATTTATTCGAGATCAATGATGGTATAAATGTAACTTTATTTGATGTCATCATAGAGAAACCTTCATCAAGAGCTTTAAGACTAGTAATAATAATGTTAAATCTAGCAAAACCGCTATCAATGGATTTTTTTCAAGGATAGTAAATTGTTCATATTGTTGAACAAGAAGATCAATTTTATTATCCTCTACTTGGCTATTACCTTGATGTGTGATTAACAACGATTGCCAAATATCTTTAGCCGTTTTAAACATAAAAATTCTTTCATATTCGTTTTTAGGTAAAGCATTATAAAGAACCATTTTAGCTTCATTATTTTTAGCAAGTTTCTTTTTAAGATCGTCGGATTGTTCTTCAAAGGGAAAATATCTAAAACTTGGGTAACTTCATTTTTGGCAACAGGTGGAAAATCACCATTTAAGATAATATGCCAAAGATCTAAATCTTTTGCTTTCACATAAGTTTCAAATCTATTTTTCCAATATATAAAATGATCACTTTCAAAAAGAGGTGGTCTTTTGTTAGGAATACGATAGTGTCAGTCACTTCCATAGATATCATTAGATAGCTCGTTTAGTTATTTTTGGAAACTTACTAGGCTAGTTAGCCTAAGGCCCATGGAAAGCCCATGTAAGCCATGTCCATAGTCGGCCATAAGAAGTATAAATACCCTTTCCATGCTATGGAAAGGGTGTTGGTTGTTCATTATTTCACACACATTAATGCATTTTCTCTTCATGTTTACATTCTCTCTCTAAAGTGTTCATCCAACCACTCTCTCTTTAAAACTACCTCTCTTTCCCTCATCAAGTATGTTATTAGATATTCTTCAATTGGTATCAAGAGCTGTTGGGATTAAAAATCTTCTTGATGCTGTTAGAATTAATGTTGCTTAAGTTTATGTTAATATTGCTCTGATGAAGTTAGTGCTGCTCATGAACTTCAAAGAAAATATACTAAGTAGTTACTACTGCTTGTACAAAAGTTAATGCTGCTAGTGAAAGTTACTACTGCTAGTACAAAGACTGCTTGAAGTTAATGATGCTGAAGAGTTACTACTGCTCAAGAAAATATTCTAAGTAGTTAGTACTGCTAGTATTAAGTTAGTACTACTAGTGTAAGTTATTATTGTTTGTTAGTACTGCTTACTTGATATGTATTAGTTATTTATAGAAAAGATTTTATATACTTAGGAAAGTATTGTAAGCCGAGTAGGACCCCTTGGTGCATAGAAGGAGGTCTTAAGGCATAGAGTTTGATATCGTTTTTCAATATTAGTCGTATAATTCTTAGCTTCAAAGTCTTTGTAACCCTAATATTTTAAGAGTAATCGTATTGTTATCATTAATAATATTAGAGCTTGTTTGTTGAATTATATGTTCATTGAATTACTGTTTCATTGATAATTCTTCTTAATATTAAAGATTAGATTCCGCATAATCTTTAATACATTCAAACAAAGCTTGTACTATAGTTGTGTTAGATTTATCTAATATAACTAAACCTTAAACAAGCATAAGGAATTCGATCTATTAAAGTGGAATCAACAAGTGGTATCATAGCTTGTTAAGAAGCTTTGAAAGAGAAGAACCTATTTTTTTATACACAAGATCTTTTTTTTAAAAGATATGGATCAAGATTCTACACATATGGTGGTTGCATCCAAAGTTCCTATGCTCAAACCTGGTAAGTATAAGATGTGGAGGATGAGGATTGAACAATATATCCAGATGATAGACTATGCACTGTGGGAAGTCATAGAGAATGGTGCAACCTTGACAAAAACAACAACTGTAGAAGGTGTTGTAACAGTGATGCCTATTACAACTGTTGAATAAAAGGCTCAGAAAAGATTAAAGGTGAAAGCTAAAAGCACTTTAATGATGGGCATTCCAATGAACATCAGTTAACGTTTAACAATATAAAGGATGCTAAGAAGTTGTTGAAAGCTGTTGAAAAGAGATTTAGTGGAAATGAAGCTACAAAAAAGACTCAAATAAAATCTCTTTAAAGCATCAATTGGAAAAACTTACTACTCCAAGCTTAGAGATGCTTGATCAAACTTTTGATGGCTTCAAAAGCTTGTGAGTCCGTTGAAACTTTTGGGTGAAAAGATTTCACAAGAAGATGTTAATCAAAAGTTATTAAGAAGTTTGTCACCCGAGTGGAACACACATGCTGTTGTGTGGAGGAATAAAGCTGATTTGGATACAATAAGCATGGATGATCTCTACAACAACCTCAAGGTGTATAAACAGAAGTTAAAGGGATGTCTAGCTCAAGTTCAAGTACACAGAACATGGCTTTTGTGTCCTATTCAAATAACAACACTAGCAGAACTAATGAAGCAGTTAATACTTAATACTGCTCATGGAGTTTCTACTGCTAGCACTCAAGTTAATGCTGCTAACTCTACAAATATTGATAACTTGAGTGATGCTGTTATTTGTTCATTCTTTGCTAGTCAACCAAATAGTCCTTAACCTGTACATGAGGACTTGCAACAAATCCATGACAGATACATGGAAGAATGGATGAGATGGCAAATGCCATGTTTGACTAAGAGGGCAAGAAGGTTTTTGAAGAATACAGTAAGGAATCTTACTGTTAATGGCAATGAGACTATTGGTTTTGATAAGTCCAGAGTGGAGTGCTACAACTGCCACAAGAGGGGACATTTTGCTATGGAGTGCAAAGCTCTAAGAAATCAAGAAAACAACAACAAGGAAAGCTCAAGAATGAGTGTGCCTGTGGAAACATCTACTTCCACAACTTTAGTGTCATGTGATGGTCTTGGTGGATATGACTGGAGTGATCAGGCAAAGGAAGAGCCTAATTATGCACTCATGGCTTTCTCATCTGACTTAGAGGTATCCAATGATTCTATTTGTTCAAAATCTTGTTTGGAAACTGTTGAACTTCTTATATCTCAAAATGATCAACTATTAAAAGATTTAAAGAAATCTGAGTTAATGGTTCTAGGTTATAAGACAAGGGTTTAAAGTATGTGGAAGAAAAACTTGAAGTTATAAAACAAATAGTCTATTTATTCACAAGGATATTAAAGGGCTTAAAATTTTGAAATTCACATAAGAGAAAAAACTATTAGAGATCTTAGAAGAAGCATGAAACAGAAAAAAGAAAAAGATGGCATTTCAACTTAATGTAGATAAATTTGAACATGCAATCTAAAAAGTTATAAACAAGCCATAGAGTGTCAGAATAGCTGACAATTGGCAATAAAAGGTTTAGGCTATGAAAATTATAATGCAGTTCCACCTCCCTACACAGGAAATTTCATGCCTCCAACACCTGACTTGTCTTTTACTGGTTTAGATGAGTTTGTTAATGAGCCTGTAGTTGAGAACAGTAAAGCTATGTCTAGTAAAAAGAACGCCAAGAGTAGTTAGGCAGAAAGAATGATGGCGCCAATTATATGAAGAATGGGTGTCAGATGATGAGCAAGAGGATGTGTGTCAGCATAAAACTGAAAAGAAAAACAGTTAGGCCTAGTATTTTTAAGAAAGAGTTTGTCAAATCTAAACAACAAGAAAAAACTACTAGGAAAACTGTTAAACAAGTTGAGCAACATAGGCAAAACACTCACAGTCCAAAAGGTAATCAAAAAAATTGGAACAATATGATGTCTCAAAAACTAGGAAGCAATTTTGAGATGTTTAATTAAGTGCATGTATGTGGTGGAAGCTTTGATCATTTGCAAGTTAATTGCAATTACCATCAAAAACAGTTTCAAAATCAAAGGATGGTAAAACCTGTTTGGAACAATTCTCAAATGGTGAATCATCAAATCTTTGTTAAAAAGACTCACCCCTGTGCTAAAAAGAACTTAGTTCCAAGAGCCTGTTACTCATGACGCTGGTTTTTAGTAACATAATACTGCTAGACAAAATATTTCAAAAACAGCAGTATTGGTTAATACTGCACGACAGTTAAGTAAACCGCTCACGACTCAAAAACAACAGTGAATGTTGTTAGACCAATGTCATATCTTTCTAAAACAGCATATTCAACTGTTAAGAGTCCCATTCATAAGAACACAACATTTAAAAACGGTAATATTAATCAAAGGGTTAATATTGTTAAGGATCAAAAATTTAATACTGCTAGGCCAAAAGCAGTAGTTAATGTTGTTAAGGGAAATAATTTTAATGTTGTTAAGGCCTCAGCTTGTTGGGTTTGGAAACCAAAACATAAAGTTTTAAACCATGTTTCTAAACACAGCAGTGCATCAATCATCCTAAAAAGGTTTAATTATATTGATGCACAAGGCAGATCTAAGTCAATGATGGCTTAGGTCCCAAAAAAAACTGATTTTCCTATCTAATGTGCAGGGCAATCCACAAATAGATTTACAGGATAAATGAGTGATTGATAGTAGATGCTCAAGGCACATGACAGGGAACATGTCCTATCTTATAGACTATGAAGAGATAGATGGATGATATGTTGCTTTTGGAGGGAACCCTAAAAGAGGGAAAATAACAAGAAAATATACCATTAAAACTAGGCATCTAGAGTTTGAAAATGTGTAATTGTTGTGAGAGAGTAAAGTTAATCTTAAGTGTCTCACAAATGTGTGGTGATAAAAATGAATATAGTGGTTCTTTTTAATGACACTGAATGTCTTGTTTTATCACCAAACATTAAGTTAATTGAATGAAAGTCAAGTTTTTACTAGAGTTTCCTAGAAAGAACAATAAGTATAGTGTGATTATAGAACATAGTTCCTAAAGGAGGTTTTTAACTTTTGCCGTTTTTTGCAAAAGCCACATCTGATGAAATCTAAACTATAGGCATATGAAGGCTAGGTCACTTAAATTTAAAACCATGAATAAAATTGGTTAAGGGAAATCTTATAAGAGGATACACTCCAAACTTTTTGAAAATGATCAAACCTGGTGTTGCATGTCCAAAGGGAAATGCAGCATAGAGCCTCGTTGTAAGTCCAAAACAAAGAACTCCAATCAGTCTTCTTACAAATTGTACATATGGACTTGTTTAGTCTAACATTTTTGAAAAAGCCTTATAAAGAAAATTATTCCTAGTTGTCACAGATGATTACAGTTGGTTTTACATGGGTTTCTTTCTAGCTACTAAAGGATGAGCACTAGTGCATTCTTAAGTCCTTTAATAACAGGGATATAAAAGCAAGTAAATCAAAAGTTAAGGTGATTAGATTGATAATAGGACTGAGTTCAAAAACAAGAGATGAATCCTTTGTAAGATTAAGTGTATTTTAAGACACTTTAGTATAGCTATAACTCCTCAACAAAAATAAAGTTGCTGAAAGAGGATGAATAGGACACTAATTGAGGGCTGCTAGACTAAGCTAGCTTGTTCAAAAGTTTGCCAACAACTTTTTTAGGGCAGGAAGTAGTTGAATACTGCTTGCCTATGTGTAAATCAAAATATAGTGGTAAGTAGTTAATGCCCACATAACAAGACCCTCAAAATGATACTTTTTTCCTGATAGAACACCAACTTTAAGTTTTATGAGACCGTTTGGGTATCTTGTTACCATTCTCAATACCATAGATTACTTAGGCAAATTTAATGGTAAGGCTGATGAAGGTTTCTTTGTTGGATACTCTTTGAATAGTAAAGCCTTTAGAGTATTCAATAGTAGAACAAGGATAGTGGAAGAAAACTTGCATATTAGGTTTAGTGAGAGTACACTTAATGTTGTAGGTAGTAGACCAGATTGGCCATTTGATATTAATGCACTAACAAGAACAATGTATTATGAGCCAATTGTTGCAGGTACACAGTCTAATGGTTTTGCAGGTACAAAAGCAAGTGATAATGCAGGTCAAACTAGAAAGGAGACAAAACTTGTCAAAAATTACATTTTGCTACCATTATGGACTGCTGATCCACCATATTCTCAAGATCTAAAGAGTTCTCATGATGATGGATCCAAACCTTCATGTGATGATGGAAATAAGGTTGATGAAGATCCAAGAAAAGAAAGTGAATGTAAAGATCAAGAGAAGGAAGATAATGTTAACAGCATGAATGAGCATTGCTCGGCGGTTATCCTCAACAAGTTACCTAAAAAACTTGGAGACCCCGGCAAATTTCTAATACCGTGTGATTTTCCTGGAATGGATGAATGCTTAGCCTTGGCCGATCTTGGCGTTAGCATAAATCTCATGCCATTATCCGTGTGGAAAAAGCTTTCTCTTCCTGAGCTCATTCCTACTTGTATGACTCTTGAACTTGCAGACCGTTTGATTACCAAACCGATCGGAATTGCCGAAGATGTTTACCTAAAAGTAGGAAAGTTCAAATTCCCGACCGACTTTATAGTCGTAGACTTTGATGCCGATCCCCGAGTCCCCCTAATTCTCAGGAGATCCTTCTTAAAGACCAGACGTGCTTTGATTGATGTGTACGAAGGAGAATTAACTCTTCGTGTTGGAAAAGAAGCCGTAACATTCAATCTTTGTTAAGATATCATTTCATCACCTCAAACACAAAAATAAGAAAAATAGATTTTAGAGAGAGAAAGTAAAAAAGAAAGAAAATGGTTACTTGTTCCACAAAAGAAAAATGAGAAGCAACACCCTCTCCACACTTGGAGAGGGCTTTAAATAGCTACAAGGATGGACTATTCTTGTAGGCTTTGTGTTGGGCCGGTTCATAGAACAAATGGGCTTGAGCCCGACAACTAGGCCCAACTAGCTTAACTAAACTCCCGAAAACTACGTTTTCCTATACAAGGCTCAGGATTGTTTAATGACCATCACTTTACTAAATATCACGGCTAACAATCTCCCCCTAAGGGGTGGTCATTCAATTGTGGATCCTTCTTGTGACGTCTTGAGTCTTGGAGCCTTGTATTCTTG
Source organism: Tanacetum coccineum (assembly GCA_026074375.1). NCBI lineage: Eukaryota > Viridiplantae > Streptophyta > Magnoliopsida > Asterales > Asteraceae > Tanacetum > Tanacetum coccineum. Next base: position 10,772 of record BQNB010028664.1, read on the forward strand.
GGAATTCTTTTTGAAGATCCGTTTGCATGCTTGTGATCTTGGATCTTGATCTTTAACTTGATATACTTTGACAAAATACTGATATCGTGGTCTTTGGCCTTGATTTGTCTTGACTACTGAGATCACTAAATCTTTATCCTTGAAACTTTATGCCGCCTTGCGATCTTGTGTCTCCACCCTCATGCTCAAGATCTTGAAAGCTTGCTAACAATCTCCCTCAACATTTTCTTTTAACATGATTACTTGTACCACAAAATGTTCTTATGAGGAAGTGCTTGTTCATCAGAGATTGCGGAAGACTTTGATAGATTGAGCTTTCATCATGTATTAATCTTTGTGGATTGAGCATGAGGTCTTGAATCTTGACTCGTCATGGACTAGAAGCTGCAACCGTCAGGAAAACCTGCAAGTATAGGTTAGAGATAAACATATATGGACGAAAGTGTCTTTGTCACTTCGTCGAATATGGTTGCAATAACCACGGTTCCCCGTTAATCAGTATAAATACTGCCTGTGATCAGGTAGAATTCAAAAGAATCTCCTTGACAGGGTTTCGCAGCTGCACTAGCCGTTCTCGTTACCGGAGCGTCTCAAAGCAGACAACACAGTAAGAGTGAATCAGATAGTTACTATCTTTCTGATTGAGTCGTCAATTCATATTACTGGAACAAGTTTGATTCATGTAGAATCGCACCATCGTTTCTTTCCAGTTGACACAAGTTTGATTCATATAGAATCTCGCAAGTCACCTACCAAGAGCTTGTTTGATGTTGGCTCAAGAAGGATTTCCATCTTCACTGTGAATACTAAAGAGTATCACTCTGATGTTCTGGCAATTATCACAAGGATAATGCGTAGGACTTAATGATACCAAATGTTGTATAATGATGTACAACATTTTGTATATTGGAATTTGTGTCCTAGTGAGATTTTTGATGGATCTCGTTGGCTCTTTTTTTATTTCTTTTATTTTTTTTTTTTTTTAGATGGATCTCGTTGGCTCTAGACTCTATAAGTGCACATTTGTTATTTGGTAATCGGAGGCTGGAGCGGACTGCCACCTTTTCAATATCAACGATCTTGGAATAAGAAAGCCGATAGAAATGTGTTGATCTCCGTGAGAAATGAAACAGAAATCTTTTGAGAGATTCTGAGTGGGTAAGGAGGGTTGTGCTTTGCATCACTGGGTCCATGATGACTTGACTTCAATATCAGAATCATCTTTGTGATTACCGATAGATTATGCATTGACCCGGTTTCTGCCTAAGGTTGTATGGAGGGCTTCTTTCTTTTCACCCTTTTATCCTTACAATTCTTTTTCATTCTTCACCCTCAGTGATACTTTTTATGTGTTTTTTTTTTTTTTTTCCCCCTTGGTTTTTGTTCTTATGACTAGAACCTTTGTTGGGTTTATTCCCGCATAGCTCCATCTCAGTCGGCACTATTCCTTATTCTCAATTACTCCTGTTTTCATCATACCTAGGACTTCTACTCTATCTAATGGAGTGGTTCCTAGGGTAGTCCCTACGGTTCTGGCTTGGATCATGGTACGTATATACCTACAGTAACCCGCCTTATAACTCCTGAGAATAGCAGTTGGTCGGTCTTTGAGATCTGCATGAAGATCCATAAAACCATTTGATGAAAAAATTATTCAACGTGTCTGAGTAAATCATTTTGTAGACCATGGAGAGTTTATCTAGAGTTACAATACGCTCCTCTACACATTTGCACCCATATTATGAAAGAGTGTTGCCACATGCGAGGTTTAGGAATGCACTTATAGATTTGATAGATCGTGTCCATTATTAATCCGTATTGATCAAATTATAATCACGATTCTCCCTCAAAAAATTGCCAGATGTGTTTCATTTTTGACAATTACGTGAAAATATTACAAAACAAGATTAATGTCCGGAATTCACATGAGCCTAACATAGTCTGGGGAGAACAGGGTGCATGCAGTATGTATCATATTATTATACTCCCCCTCAATTATAGAATAGATTGAAAAGCTTGGAGTGGGAGTTTGTTGAGCACGCAATTTTGAAAGAATTTGAAATTTTCTTTTTGAGAATATCTTGAAAAATTGTGCTCAACAGGAAAATATGTGAGATATATCAGATGAACCATCATTTTCCTTAAAAACTTCTCTTGAGCATTCAAAACTTTGAATGTTTATATGACATTGCTCAAGACCGAGAAGATATGAGCTTCCCGTTGTTTAGGATAAATGTACATAAATGAACATTTTCCTTTCTTTGGAGACCGAGTCCTAAGCTGACATTTACTTAGAAGTCGTAGAGAAAAAAAAGGACATGTTTTGAAAGCATTTGAAACTCTCGCTCGAACTTCATTTATTCACCTGTGTTAATATTAATCAACATTTCTAGGTGCGCAAATGTTATCGATTGTCGAGAGACATGTCGGAGAAGATTCTTTTTGTATTTTTGAAATTTTTGATTTTGTATTTTGCTTTTATAGGTTTTATATTTTTGTATTTTCTTTTTCTTGGTTTTATATTTTTGTATTTTGTTTTTCTGATAAAATATATACAAAGAATTACTGAGATTTTGCAAGACGTTCAAGTTCTTTAGGAGATAAACTGCGCATACCAAGGCGACGAACCAAATAGTTGAATCGGTCTACTGGAAGAGCTTTGGTGAAGAGGTCGGCCAGTTGGTAATCCGTCTTGACAAAATACAGTTCAATTGTACCCTTTTCACGTGTTCCTTATGATATGGTACGGACAGCGATGTGTTTTGTTCTTGCGTGTTGGACCCGGGTTGAGGATATGGTATGGCTGATTTCGAAATCACAGTAGAATTGGAATCATTGATGAAGTTAAAGCCATAGTCCGTTAACTGTGTCAGCATCCCAAGGACTTGGGCACAGCAAACGGAATAGAGAACATATTCTGTTTCGCGGTAGGACAGCGCAGTACAATTTGTTTCTTTGAGGACAGCTAACCACTTTTCGCCTAAGATTGATGCACCCACCGAAGTTACTCTTGAAGGTGTCTTACCCATCCCGCATAATCAGCATCTGAATCCTGGTTAGTCAATACCAGAATCCTTCGTATACAAAGAACGTATTAACGTCCCGGAGATAACGATAAGATCCTTTTAACCTCTTGAGGTGCTTCTCGGTTAGCTTAGCCTAGTACCGAGCACATAAACAAGTAGCATGTACAATGTCCGGTCTACTAGACGTAAGGCTGATACATTTAAGGGACACCATATTCCCAATGCTACGTATATTTGTCTGATCGCATGGAGACCCATTTTGATCAAGGTCAAGTTGTCATGTATGACTACTCAACTCGATACCAACGGGATCACAAGCTTCCATTCCGTTATATTTTTTAAGGATTTCTAACACGTAGCTTGGACTGGTTTATAAAAAAGATGCTCACGGGGGATTGGTTAACTTGTAAACCTAGAAAAAACGTCATTTCCCCATTAATCGACATTTCGAAGCTAATTTGTGCTTTTACTATGATGGCTCAGAAAATAGTTGGGTATCTAGGGTGGTGGTAAGAAGAACCAAGATAATATCATCAACATAGGACCTGTCACCAATAAGGTTGTCATCGATCGGAAGGTCTTATAAACAGCGTTGGATCAATAGTGCCTTTGAAGAAGTGATTTATTTGTTGTTTAGTAGCATACAACACTATAAAGAACGACACAAGAGCAAACATTGTTTGGACAATTCACTACAATGCCCTTGAGTGGTGCACACGCAACCACTAATCATAAACATGACATCGTCTGCTGCTTTAACCCTTTTAGGAGTGCCTTCTTCCAGTAAAGACAAACATTGCAACGATCAATGCGCGATCATTGGTAAATCAACCACAATATTTCACCAAATCCACTACAAACATACCACCTACCATCACACAACATCTTGGCAACTACAACTGGCACCCAACACACATGACAGCCTCTCACACATCGCTAACTACCTGAAACACTTCAGCAAGACGTATCCCATGCAACCACCACGCTCACACAAGTACTCTCCTCCTATCGCATATTAGACGTAAACATCTGATATGCAAAGACTAAACGACACAACCACAAATTCAATTGAGCTAGTATTCTCACAGAGAATACACAACAAACTAACCATTACGTAACTATATCAACAACGAACAACCACAATTGACATTGTGACTCACGACAGATTATCAACACAACGCACAACCCCAACACTACAATGCATGTGTTGCAGCATATGCCTCCAAAAATAATCCTCCGATAGCTTCTCCATTAGCACACTGGACCACCCCCCGCGAAGCCGCGGTACAAATGTGAATTCTCTCAATAAATCTATTCCCTTTCCATCCCCTTGGCCACCCCGCCGCCCCAAGCGTTCAAACTCCCCCCTCTCAACCAGTACGCCACCCCGCGACTTCCTCGTTACTTCCTAGGCATATGACACCCCACCGTCAGTTGCTTCCCTCGTTCTCTTCTTCATGATTGTTTTTGCAATAAACCATTTCAAACGTTGAGAGGTTTTTGTTATAAGGAGGTAAAGAGAAAGAGGAACTTCTACCACACCCATAACCTTCATAGCCTTTCTCTGAACTAAGATAGCTCTCTTCTTGCATTGCATTTGATTCAATACTATGCCAGGGTCAGTCAGTAGGGTCAGTATTAGGCCTCTCTTTGACATTCTTGGGTCCCACGGTTGTTACCTGATTAATTCGTAAGAATGCACATGTTACCATAAGTTCGCCAGTTGTAGTTGATTCCTTGTCAAAAACCTGGTCGAGAGGTTCTCGATCACTTGTTCCGAGGGTGTGGATCCTTATAGACATTGAAAAACTCATCTGAGTGGTTATGGGTTGATAAAACGTATACATGTTCGATGATTCCACATATTGTGAGGATGAAGGATTTCAGCCAGCATCACTTGTGGGAGAGCCAGTTGCGAAAGTTAAAGTCACGTAAGCAAAGGGGATTGCGATTGACAAACGTATTTTCTTCGTCGATCAATAGCATTTTTTGAACATTGAGCAGCAATTGTTGTAGGTTGAATGACTGAAACATGTTGATGTATTTCAAGCTCGTCAACATCCTGTGAAGTATTTGAAAGATCTGTAGCTTGAGAGGATGCAATTATTGGTGTCGGTGTTGAGTCTGCTGTTGTTGTAGTTGCCGTTGGAGTGAAGTACTTGTGTGTGGTAACGAGCAGCAGGAGCAGTCTCTTGGAGCAGCTGAACGGTTTGACCACCAATTAAAATAATCATACACTAGATTAAATCGAACAGTAAATCCAGATCACCTTCAGTTGGTTTTTGAGTTGTTATTCTGTTGAAGGAGCATAAGTAAGAACGCCTTGTTCTAGATGGTCCTGAACTTTGATTTGTCCAGAGTCATGCTTTGAGCCCGGGTTTTGAAACTCTTTTGTTTCAAAAAGCCATTGCTGAAAAGCTCATCAAATGTCCATTCATTGCTCCATGATTTTCTTTGTCCTTGGTTAGTTAAACCTGTAAGCAACAGGATCTGTAGAATAACCAATGAAAAAAAACATTATCACATTTTGCACCAAGCTTCCCAATGTCCTCACGATCATTCTTGGGATAACAGAGAGAGCCCCGAACCCGTAATAACATGTATAGAAAGGAGATATCCGGTTTTTGCGTTAATGTGCTCGTATGGAGTTTTGTTTAAAGCGACGATGAATGATGGACGGTTTTGAGTGTAGCACGCTTGTCTTTTGTTGTGCTGTTGTAGCAATCGCTTTTATGCCCATAAGAATAACGGAGCACGACCGAGGAAAATCAACATTGTTCTAGCCAGCCTCAACTTATCGTCCGATTTCGCGTTCCACAAACTCATTTTGTTGAGGTGTATATCGAAAGAAGACGCTTGGTGAGATGATGCCAACACTATCAAAGTATTTCTATAAGAATTTGATTTTTGAATTCGGTGCCGTTTATCGGTTCTTTGATGATGGACAGGACGACTGAAGTAAAGGACAGTAATTCGCTTCAGGAAGGTTTTAATCACTTCTGGTGCTTCATCTTTTGATCTGAGAAAATGTACCCAAGTGTAACGAGAGTAATCGTCCACAATCACCAAAACATATCGCTTTCCATTTATGCTAGCAATTCTCATTGGACCACACAAATCCATATGAAGAAGGTGTAACCTCTGCTTAGAATTTGGAACTGGTTTGGGTGGATGAGATGCCCTTTTGCTTTTTCCTTGCTCACAGGAGGGACAAAGATGCTCTTTATGATATTTGAATTTTGGAAGACCGGTGACAAGATCGTTTTTGGCAAGGTCGTTGATGGTGTCAAAATGATGGTGGGAATAACGTTGGATGCCATTAACCATGACTTGGTAGAAGTTGCTCGAACCATGAGGCAAATTGGGGATGCAGAGGCCATTTCATGGAGATTGATGGTGTAAAGTTTGTGGTAAAACGGTTCTTTTAACAAATATCAAAACACCATTATAGAATTTTGACAAAACCGACGAGTTCTCCTGAATTTGAAAGCAACCTTCTAAATCTGAATCACAGAACGAAACCTAAAATTAATCTTGCACCAAAAATACCGAGAACAGGATTGTTTATTGGCCCCAAGCCCTCATCGAAATAAACCCTGGTGATCAAAAAATACATAATTTCCCCTATTGAATCATCGAAACCCAAAATTGCAGGCAGCAACAATGTCATTTCAAAGCGAACGGTCCCAAACTTCCAGCGAAATTGATGAGAAGCTTTAGGCTTCCCTGCGTATATGCTTGGAGCAACCGAGTCGACACACCATAAACAAATTTGGATAACCTGGCCTACGAAAAAGTAGTGGATTTGGAAACCGTTTGATTTTAGGTTAGAGGGGTTAGAAGTACAAGCATATTTTCACATTAGAGCAGTCAGATTGACTCTCAGATTCACTGGATGCGATTATTTTTCCTTTAAGGTCAAAAAGTATTCCAGTTGGTGACCACCTAAGGCAAGATCTAGGTTTACTAGGGCTTAGGTGAAGCAAGTCTTTCATTGGACCCTACTTTTTAGGCCTTTTTAACCTTTGGCCTTTTGTTTTTTGGATTTTTTAGTGTTTGAAATACATTTGCCTTTTGTTTCTTGCAGAGAATTCATGTCTTTCACATAATTAAGCATGAAATAAACATCAATTGGATTAGCAGTGATTACAACTTGCTTACAATAGCACAAAATAAACTTCAGATGGTCATCTCGGAATTACATGCTTAACGTGTTTACATTCAGATGACATATGTTTCTTATTCTTAGAAAGCCAAGTAAATTCCTATGGTGTTCTATCTCTTCAACTTCTTTATTCTTGCTGCAACTACTCTTAGACGCGAGGGGACCCTATCATTCTTTGTATTGCTCCTAGGCTGTGGCATTCTGGTCTTAGCAGTGTTGTCTACTCCTGTAGAAGATAAACCATTTGAGTTAGAATTAACATCTTTCTTAGTGATGACATGAGGTTGTGAAACGGTGATTGGAGTTGTCCTAAAGCTTGCTTTCTATCTTTGTTAGGGACATACTTTTCTTCCCTAGAAGGCTTGAAAGGATTAATCCTAAACATTCCTGGGGCAATCACATTTTTGGATTCTTGTGATGTAGGAACCGAGTTTGAAGTGACTGGTTTTGACAAATCGTTCATCTCATCAACCTTTGGAGGAACCCGATTTTTGGATGATGTTGTATGATTAGATTGAAATGCATTTGGTGTCTACACAAAGTTTTTTCTTACAGGTTGCAAAGGACGGTTTCCTCTCGGTTGATTAATTTGCAAAACTTAGTATTGTACTCGTACCTTTTGGTACCTTTGTTGGTGTCCTTTTGATCAGAAACCTTATCAAACAACTGAGCTCTCAACTTAGCATTTTCATAGATTGTGTCATGTAATTTATCTTGCAAAGAGTCAATTATAGCTTTGGTTTGAGTCCGTGTCACTTTGATAGAGTCAAACAGGTTTTTGTATGTTGTCTTAAGATGAGCAATTTCTTTTTCATAATTTCGAACCTGAAACTCTAATTCTACATTCTCATTTTCTAGTTTCTGAGACAAAGGATCAAGGGTATTTGATACACATGGAGTATCCTTACTTTTACCCTTTTGATCTCCCAACTGAGCTTGCAACCGTTCGATCTTTTGTTGCATGTCATTATAAGCTTTATCGTACGAAATTTTGTCATATTTGCATTCTTCACACTTTTTGTACCAATCATTCCAAAGTTTAGCATATTCATTCTCCTTTTTAATGATACAATTTTCAAATCGTTCTTTCGTACGGTCAAGCTCAGTTTGGAGATTTGATGAATCTACAACCGATGGATTTTGCACAATAGACATAATATCTTGACTGACAACTGCTCTCAAGAGACGCTCGATTTCTAATTCCAATGCCTTGTGCTTAGCAAGAGATTCATCAGCTTCTTTTGCAAGAGATTTAAAGTCTCGAACAAATTTGGCTGCTTCTTTCAAAAATTGTATTTCAAAATTTTGAAGTCTAGCATCAACTTGGTTGACGATAGGGAAAATTTCTTCTTTTAAAATTTTGTGAATCTCTTGGTGAGCAGAAGACGACCAATTGTGAGTATCTAAAGTCATTCTATGTTTGACAACACGTTGAAGAGTCACAATGGTGCTTTTTACCTCATTTAGAAATTTTCGTGCAACACTTGGAGTAGTATCATCCGAAAATTCTTCATTTGGTATTGAAATCGATTTTGAAACAGTGGCCGTTTTGGAAGTATTTAAAAAGTACACCTCTTCTTGTGACTTGGCCGTTTGAGAAACAAAAACCCCCGAAAGATGATTAATCTTTGTATAGTTTGCCGGTTTTATTTCTTTGTTCAATTGTTTCATTTTTAGACGACTCTCTTGAGCAAGTTGCAGTGTCTCTTCCGAATCATGCACAGCAGGAGGATCATGCTTTTCAAATAACACTTTGCCATTATACAAACTCTGTTGTTTTCGCTGAGCTTGCTTGAGATAAAAAGGATTTTGATAACCCAAAGCCATTTTCTGTTCGGTGTGGTAAAACGAGTCTGGCTTAGGTGAAAGCATGTGCATCGTTTGAATCGATTGACCCGTTTTAACCAAAATATTATCTAATTCCTTTATCTTATTCTCAAGTTGAATTTGTTTATCAAGAAGCTCGTCTTCGCGTATTTTGAAATCAGACTTCAACTTTTTCTTTTCTTCAAGAAGAGAAGAAACAGTTGATTTTTCCGTTGAAAGCTGTTTACTTAAATTTGAAATTTCCTCATTCAAAGTCGTTATTTGTTTACCGGAACTTAAATGAAGAGCATTTATCTTTTTAGTAAGACATTGTTCTTGATAAACCGACTTTTGATAACATCTTTCAAGTTTGTCATATTTTTCTTGACTAATTTCAAAACACTTTTCTTGATTTTTATATCTAGCAAGCTCAGTGGTCAAATCAGCATTTGTTTCTTTCATTTTCTGATTTACCGAGTTGACCTTTTCAACTTCAAGTGCCAAATTATTATATAATGATTCAAAGTAAGCACGTGTTTCCTCAACAGTTGCAGGATGTTGATCTACTGTTCCCCCCTCCTGTTCCACACTCGAGAAATCAGAAATAACATTACTATCATTCTGTTGTTCTTGGTGTGGTTCAGGAATGGGTTCGAGTAGCTCAGTATACTGCTCCTCTTGAGTAAACATATTAAATATCTCATTATCATAGCAGTTGTCATAGTTGTGTACCTCAGCTGATCCGTCTGAATCATAGACGGGAGCGTTGTCAGTCTGAGTACCCGATGTCGATGCTTGCTGCAAATTAGCCATCAAAATGCAGTTTGCATTGACTTCCTCAATTTCATCAAGATCTGCTGCAGCAGCCATCAAATCAAACTCTTCCGCTTGGAGTTGGATTCCTGCTTCTTCCTTTTGAGCAATCAACAACTGAGTCTGAAGATAAGCAGCATCCCTTCTCCTTGGTCTGACTGTACAGTTCCTAGCAAGATGACCCAATCCTCTGCAGTTGTAACACCTTATCTGATTACCATTATTCCCAGTCGCATTACCCTCAGCCCGTGCTGCTACAACATTACCATTCCCATTTGGATTCTGATTAGTAATTCCTGGAACAACAATTAGCCCATTCTGATTTCCAACATTCTGAACACCCTGATTCTGAACTGCATTCTGAACAACCTGATTCCTGACATTCTGTACTGCATTATACCCGTTTTGATTCCCAACATTCTGCCCAGCATACTGTCTAAACTGATTCCCACCATTGGCTCCAACCATCCGCATCTGTCTGTCTTGACCCATATTCATACCCGGTTGAGCAATCTGCCTATTACGAGGGTTTGATGAAATTCTTTGTTGTTGGTTGGTGTTGAGTAGTTTAGTTTGAATGCCTTTCCATTAAACGAGTGCCCATGTCATTGCGGTTGTAGGGATCTGTAATGTCTTCGGGATTTGGCATTGGTTGTTGCATGTAGTTCTGGTTGAATGACGGTAGTGTGTATGTTGTTTGTTGATGGGTTTGTGGTATGTTTCATGAAAGGTACTACTTGGTGATGGTTGATCTTGGTGAATCACACTGATAGTTTGAACAGGATTGTTGGCGAATTTGCCAGAGTGCTAGCAGATCATGTGTTTTTTTTGCAAGTCGTATCACTCTTTGATCATCAACCTCCTTTTGATTGTACATTCAAGAAATCATACCACTGAGTGTAAATCCTTTCGTATGCAAGTCCTTTTTTGATGAACAATAGTAACCTCGACATTCCAATCTGGTAGTAATTTGTTTAGAGAACTTGAGATTAACTAGCAATCGTTCAGAAAGTGTTTTTGTTTTTCTCTTGAAATCATTCATTAATTTTGAGAAACGATGATAGTAAGACTCAAACGCTTCCCTATCAGTGGAAGTAAACTTCCCTTCATTAAACAACTTAGCCATTCTTTTCTTGAATTCCAATATCAGAACCTTTCATCATTTGTTGCACACGTAACCAGATTTCCTGAGTAGTTTCACAACTATCAACAGCAGCATAGATGTCTTCAGGAAGACCGAGAAGAATAGTCTGAATAGCTTGATCATCTGCTACCATCAATTAATTTCTGCTCTGTGAGTCATCATCGTCTTGTTCAGAAAACGTTTCAGGAACAGGTACTTCACGGTCTGCATCACCTGGTTCAGGAATCATTCGTCTGACATATAGACCATTCATAATGGAGTTGTAGATTAACTTTCCATTTGGTCTACTCTTAGCATACCAAAGAAGACGTGATGACCATGGAACAGAGTTTTCTACTTTGTTTAAGCATAGGAGGGCGTTTTCAAAACCGGCCGCATAAAATGTCTTGTTGATCGACATGTCAAAAGTGATGCTAAATGATAAACAAGGATCTTAGTGGTAAAAAGTGATTTGTTGTGTGGTGGAAAACTATTTCACGGATATACAAATCTTAGATTAAAACTGAGAAAAGAATCGTATCTTTCGCGGGATTTTACAAATCAAGAAGAAACCATAAAAAAATAAAAAATGAATGATGTTGAAATCGTTGTTGAAATTATAAGAACATGAGCTTTAGTTGGCGAAAAAATAAGCTAAAACGATGAGCGATGCACAAACGATTCAACTTTTGAGGACTAACATTGAATTATTGAAATAAGACTAACGATGCAAGTTAGTTTCAAATCAAAGAGTGTTATTAATCAAAGAAGGATTAAATGATGAAAATCACATGAAACTTAGGGACTAGCATGTGCCATTTTCAATACTTGTTAATTAATGTTTTCTATTCCCTCCATTTTCATATCCTCGTACGTTTGAAAGGTTTATAAGATATCAAACGATTTGTTATTTTTTATCTTTTAAACTCGTTCGGAATATCGTCGGCAAAAACAAAATAAACCACGTTGAATCGAGAATGATGTCACGATCGCAACGGTAAAAAATACGTCTTAATCCTGAGAATAACGACCACTCGAAAACAGAAAAATCAAAAAAATTGCTTAAATTTATGATTTTAGTTTCGTTCCATATAATAGAGCTAGTTCGACATCCCTTGAGAAGAACACTCGTTATCGTTTCTCAAAATATTTTCACTTGTCGTTTGGTACTCCTTGAAATGTTACACGACTCCGGTAATTCAAGTTTATTCCACTCGTCGATTCAAGAAGTCTTTTCCACACGTTTTGGTCCATGAGTTTTCCACTCGTTCGTTCCCAAAAAAATTCAACTTCCGTATCGGCTTAAGAAGATTAAACTAGTTTTCGATGGTTTAAGTTGTGTTCACGTATCTATATCGGATTTTCACTTTGAATCCACATCGTTCGTGAGTTTTTTTAATTAGCTTTGAAATAGCACTCGTTCGGTGATCTTGAGATGTTACTCGTTCGGCTCTTCCTTGAAAAAAATATGACAGAAACAAAAACACACCCTACTTGTTAATGAGAAAGATGGTGTTGCATGTAACGAAACACAACCATATGTTTGTTACCTTAAAACCAACAACAAGTCATTTGGAAAAAAAACAAAACAAAGCACTCACGTTTTTGTTTTTAAAACCAACACAACCATATGTTTTTAAAACAACAAGTCATATGTTTTTTTCTTTTTTACAAATAAGCACAAATAATAAGAAAAAAATTTAAGCCGAAAGACAAGAAGCCCAAATAAGCCGAAGTAAGCTAACAACAAACGCCCACAACGAAATCGCTAAACCCACCCGTGGCTCTTGATACCACTTGTTAGGATATCATTTCATCACCAAACACAAAAATAAGAAAAAGATTTTAGAGAGAGAAAGTAAAAAAGAAAAATGGTTACTTGTTCATGAAAAGAAAAATGAGAAGCAACACCCTCTCCACACTTGGAGAGGGCTTTATATAGTTACAAGAGTGGACTATTCTTGTGGGCTTTGTGTTGGGCCGGTTCATAATACAAATGGGCTTGAGCCCGACAACTAGGCCCAACTAGCTTAACTAAATTCATGTAAACTACATTTTACTTATACAAGGCTCAGAAATATTTAATGACCATCACTTTAATAAATACACGGCTAACACATCGGATGGATAATGTTATTTTACTTGTCAAGTTGTGGCTTATTATTTCTTTACTAATTTCCGCCATACATGTGATTTTTTGAAAGTTCATATTCACTCTATCTTACCACGTGTATATCGTTACTTTCCATATAGTGATATGTATACTCTACGAGCTCGTAAAAATTATAATTTTTGAGTATATGTTATTCCTGGTAAGCGCTTTTGTTATAAATTTTAGGGTTTGATTGTAATTGCTTTTTGTTGGTCGCGACTATACTTCGTCATCACTTTTGAATATTTAAATAATATATCTCACAAACTCCCACACACACTCGACCGCTCATCTCCCTATATCTTTCAAATTTCAAATTTTAAACTTCACTCACTCCTCGCCTCAAATTATTACCAATTTCAAAACACCAAATTTTCTCCTTCTTTCCCAAAGCTATCGGATATCAACAATCATAGGATTCCCAATCGAGATCTTTACTCATGTCATGATTATAATCATCACATCACTCGTTTTGCTTATTTACCCGATGTGCTTCTTCTCGATGTATCTTTCGATTTAGCATTTTATATCTTTGTTGTATTCCTGATAATTTGTATATTGTTGTATTATGAACAGAAATATTATGGATTTATTTGATTAAGTTTTCGCGTACATATTTTATCGATTTATCATTCCTATTATTAACAAAACACAGATGCTTACATAGCATGGCACATAAAAATGAAAAAATATAAGCTTCGTCTCGTGTCTTGGTATTATCCAAGGTTTGTCCATTGGTAGTTCTTTTATATAAAAGAGTTGGAAAAGGAGTTAAAAAACCGACGAAGAGGACTAGTAGTGAAAGAAAGAAATAATCTTTGATAGGGGCCTATTGTTCTACCTCTTAAGTATGGAGTGTGAGACTTTTGAAATGATCCCTCGAGGACTCGTCAATTGGAAGTAGCTACCTATCCGTGTTTCCTGAGCACATGGTTGTACTCCTTATCTGTAGGGAAATGTATATATTTGCTTTGTACTGATCAATATTTTTAATAACGTTATTAAGTTTGCGGATTAAGACATCCTTAATATGAATTCAATATACGATTAGTTCTTTATAGGTTAAATACACTGAGAATTGATACTTCATATATAGTCTTACAAGATAAAAGGGTACAAGTCTTTCATTAGTTTCCCCGCTTAGGTGCCACTTTGTAAATCGGCATACATCTATAGCGAGTTGTGTTATTTTACCTATAAGCCTAGACGGGATAGGATTATCTGGATCTGGGCATGGTCATTCTCTTGCCTGGCCTCGGCATCATCTACTCTTAGCTGCAATACTGTAATCTCATTCTCGGCAGTAGCGAGGGAATCCTGCAGTTCAGAAATTAGGAGTTCCTTGTCTTCACTATCCGCGTGAAGAGTGTCAACCTCTACCTCAATATCCTGTAGTCTGGCCGTTACATCTTCTGGGTTAAGTTCGGGTGACTCAGATGTTGGTTCGCCATCAGAGAAAATAGGGGTATCCGGATAAAATGGTGATGATGGTGACCTACTTCACTTTCGAGATGGTTCCATGCTTGTGATCTAGTACAGAGTTCTGTGTAGGAACACTTTGTACATATGGTGACTGTGTTTCATGGAAGGGTTCATGCATTGTAGTAGGGTTTAGGGCTAATTCTAAATTAGGTAAGGGTATTGTTTGAGACGCTGGCAAGTTAAATCTCATTGGAACAGGGTGCCTCATGGCGACTTCCTGTTCTGAGGAGTTGATAGGCACGGTGTTGGAAGGCGTTTGAGACATCTCTTGGATAGGTGTGTGTGTTTGATTGTGTGAAGTAAGATCTACCCAATAGGTTGTATATAAATAACGACTAGAGTTTTCCTTAGGAGTTTTTATTGGATTTGAGTTTTAGGTTCCTGTATTGATTCGACTAAGGGACAAGGAAGCATAGTAACCCTAATGGTGGTGAATAGGGCATGCGAATGAGATGTTGCAAGGGAAATAGAAACCGAATAGTGTGTGGAGGTATGGGTAGAAATTTGTAGAGAGTGTGGCGAGAGAGTGCAGCGTAGGAGGTAGAATATCATGACTTATAGAGGGATTTTAGGGATTTTAGATAAGAAACAATACGTTCAAAAGAAGTGTATAGTAGTAACAAAGAGATGATGTCGCGTTTAGAATTGGAATTTAAGATTAATTTTTTGTAAGTCTAGAGGTACAACGGCCTAGCCTAATCGTGACTTAAGAAACTGAGTTCCTTATGAGTTAAATGGGCTTTACCCGCTAGTGGAAATTCTAACAAAGATGCTGGGTTATGTAACAATTATCCTAATTAAATCTCGCAACCTGGTCGAACAAGAACAGCCTTGAGGTGTATGAATTTAAGTGAATGTTATATTCTCTATCTTTTTTTGTTTTGGTGAATTCCTCTGTTTTGGAAGGTACTCAACACTATTTATTGAGTCCTACTTTAAAAATCTTAATTTGGTATGGGGTGACCCAAAAGTGCGGTAAGATTCCTGACAACAGATATAAAACTGTAGATTTCATATTGTCCTCAACTCAGGAACTGGTGTGAACCTTTATGCTTTCAATTTCTTTTTGTAGTTTTAATTTGTTAATTGCGACTGTTGCCTCTTATTTTACTGTTTA
The DNA here is from genome assembly GCA_026074375.1 of Tanacetum coccineum. Classification (NCBI taxonomy): domain Eukaryota; kingdom Viridiplantae; phylum Streptophyta; class Magnoliopsida; order Asterales; family Asteraceae; genus Tanacetum; species Tanacetum coccineum. The sequence goes on from BQNB010028664.1 coordinate 26,456, forward strand.
TATTTTAATCTCTTTCTGTTATGAATTTGTTATTCTAGATTTCAAGTGATATGATATTCAATGATTATTGGTGCATTCAAGTGATGCATGCTTTTGGTAAATTTTTGTGTATACTTTAAAATACTTTCGAGTGTATACCGATATCTTATATAGACAGTCATCTATATATATGATGCAAACCAAAAGGTTGTTTATAAGTAGTTCTTATGTATGAAATAACGAGATGTGTATACCAAGTAACTGCATGTTTATTTTATATATATATCTCTCATATAATGAGATATTAAGTGTGTAATTACTGATGTAATCCACAACATTTATGTAAATAAATCTTATGTAGTGAAGTACTGATTATGCGAATAGGATTTAACTAAACAATGGAAGTCATATAAAGCATGGCAGTTCCTGTACTATGACGACATAGACGTGTAATCCATATAACATGTCATCCTACAACCATCGATGATAATGTGTAGTCCAAGAATCATGTATCCCATGACAGACAATTAGTAATTCAGTTAATTAATGATAGCATGCCAAATAGTTACTAACTTAGAAAGCAAATAGTAGTGGACAGGGTGTACATAATTATGTCATGTCTTTGCGAGCCAGTTATAGTCTAGAGTTACTAATGCAACCTAGTTCTCTATAACCAAGGGCTCTGATACCAATCTGTCACACCCCCAAATTTCATTGCAGCAGAAGACTAGATTTGGGATCGTGACTTCATGGCGTGAAGAGGACTTGATACAAGAGAACGCCCAACATGCCATTAATAAAAATGCCAGACTCCATTAAAATCCTAACATATAACACTTAAGAAAAACATTGCTAAAGCGTCAACATAAAGTTGGTGAGTTCATAGGTTTGTTGTTTAATAATAATGATGAACCACAAGATTTTAACCATAGTGTGAGATATAGTAGCCCTATATGTCACCAATGAAAAGTATTTACTATTGTCTAAGCTCATGACACCGAAGCGTTAACATGTAGCAACAATGTGTGAATGCCCATGCATATGTACAACCCGTGACATCCGTAAACTAAATCAAATGAAACTGTGCTCGCTTGACTAATGTCAGTCCAAGACGAACAGGGATGTCAATCCCAATAGATCTATCCATAACATTCGTGCTCACAAGAAATTAACAGTTCATGATAAATTGGGCAACATGGCAATTTGGGTTGGATGGGGACTTAGACCAATCCGTAATGAGTAATTGTACTTGTGTTCATACGTTTGAAATACTGATCATCGCGTTCCCATGTAAACTCAGGGCCTCGCCTAGAGTTCCATTAAACCTTGACAATTGGGATACGGCTTTGTTTTAATCGTTTAATGTCATGATCCATGATTACTACTGGTTCCTTAACAAAATGAAGCTTGTCATTAATATAAAGTCCATCCAACATAACGACTAATGGTTTGTTGGCATGGCACGATTTCAAGTTGGATACATGGAACGTATTGTGAACCTTGCTCAACTCTTGAGGAAGCTCAAGCTTGTAAGCAACGGGTCTAACCTTTTCCAACACCTTGAATGGTCCGACATACCTAGGGTTTAACATCTCCCGTTTGCCAAAATGTACGACCCTTTCCAAGGCGAAACCTTAAGCATAACACTATCCCCAACTTGAAATTCCATTAGCTTACGCTTTAAATCAGCGTAACTCTTTTGACTATAACATGCGGCTTGTATTCTTTGCTTGATCTGGACGATCTTCTCGGTCGTCTCTTGAACTATTTCTGGACTGGTGAGTTGAACTTCTCCAACCTCGGCCTAACACACAGGTGAACGACACTTTCGACCGTAAAGTGCTTCAAATGGTGCAGCCTTGATGCTAACGTGATAGCTATTGTTATATGAAAACTCGACCGATGGCAAAAGGTTAACCCAACCCTTTCTAAAGTCGATCACACAAGCACGCAGCATATCCCTGAGAGTTTGAATAGTACTCTCGCTTTGTTCGTCAGTTTGTGGATGGTACGCAGTACACATATCCAGACTAGTACCCAAATCCTTCTAAAGTGACCTCCAAAAATTTGATGCGAACCTAGGGACGCGATCATAAATGATTAAGACAGGTATCCATGCCTTGTGACTACCTCCTTTAGGTACATTCTTGCTAGTTTCTACATAGGATTAGTTTCCCTCATTGGTATAAAGATGGCAGACTTAGTAAGTCGGTCAACAATCATCCAAATGGTGTCACAACCTTGTGACGACTTAGGAAGCTTCATGACAAAATCCATGGTGATATTTTCCCACTCCCATTGAGGTATCTCGGGTTGTACCAACAAACCCGATAGCCTTTGGTGTTCAGCCTTGACCTTAGTACATGTCAAAACATTTGCTAGCTTAGGTGGCAATGTCGGCCTTCACATTGGGCCACTAATATAGCTTCTTCATGTTCTTGTCAGAACCCGGATGGATAGAGTATTTTTGACTTGTGGGACTCGTGTATAATCACAATCCTCAAATTACCATATCAGGGCTACCAACTCCTGCCATTTAAGCGTAGAGTTCTATCTGCACGGGGTTCCAACTTCTCCTCCGGTATATCCTTCCTGATCATACCTCTTACATTTTTGTTCTTGATGTTTTTGGGTTTCTGTGCTTCAATTTGAGCTTCTAGGATTTGTTTAGGAAGATCCAAGCCAATATTCATAACTAAGGCTCAAACTCTTAATGGTTTAATTCGCTCCTTCCTGCTCAAAGCATCAGTAATAACATTTGCTTTCCCTGGGTGATAACGAATCTCACAGTCATAATCACTAAGCAACTCTAACCAACGACGTTGCCTCACGTTCAACTCTTTCTGATTAAGAATGTGTTGTAAACTCTTGTGATCAGTGAACACCGTACACCTGGTTCCGTACAAATAGTCCCTCTAAATCTTTAGAGTAAACGCTACTGATCCAAGTTTCAAATCATGAGTCATATAGTTTTCCTTATGAATTTCTAATTGGCGTAATGCATAAGAAATTTCTTTCTCTCTTTGCATTAATACAATACCCAATCCCTTATGTGAAGCATCGCAATAGACTACGAAATCTTTGTTTCCTTCAGGTAAAGACAGAATTGGCGCACTGCACAACTTCTGCTTTAATAACTGGAAGGCAGCTTCCTACTTGTCTCCCCAATCGAACTTAACTCCTTTCTGAGTAATCTTGGTCATCGACTTGGCAATCCTCGAAAATCCTTCGATGAATTTTTGGTAATAACTGGCAAGACTTAACAATTGATGAATATCCATCGGTGCCTTAGGAGATGCCCAATATTTTATAGATTTGATCTTGGCGGGGTCCACGTGAATGCCTTAACTATCAATCATGTGACCGAGGAACTGTACTTTGGAAATCCAAGATTCACACTTAGAAAAATTTTAGTATACAATTCCTCCTTCTTAAGCAATTCTAGAATTGCCTTAAGATATTCTTCGTGTTCCTTCTTGCTCTTTGAAAAATTAATATATATCGTCAATAAAGACGATCACAAACTTATCCAAATATGGTTTGCACACCCCGGCCGTTACCCTTATTTCCATTAATCCTCAATTTCGTTAAGTCCTTAGGGACCGTGACTAAGATTACATATATAACAATGGAGGGTGCAAACTGTCAAGTCCCCAAAGTGTTATACCACCAAGGACGATTATTGCAATACGTGTATACATAATGGAGGACCATAGTTGCCAATTGCCCAAACCCTTCCTTGATACCCCAAAACCAAATTTCTCGCCATTTAAAACCCAGAACCAATCACGGGTTCTCGGCCCGTTTTTCCCTGCCAAACACCCAAAACTAAAGGGGTTAAAACATTCCACCTCATCCCACTAACTCCCTTATCACATGTTGCCATGCCATGTTGGCAATCCCACACATCTCAAGCAATCCAACGACTGCCAATGAATTCAAAGAAGCACAAGTGCTGATGGATGGCCAAGATTGACTTGAGGACTTTTACCTCACAGAGGAAACACAACTAGCACAGCTGTGAAGACCTCAAACACTTAGGGTTTGAGTATAAATAGAATAGGATAGCTCAATGTAAAAAGGTGGAATTTTTGTATAAGGCAAAAGCTTATATCAAGATTTGTACCTCTTTTTAATACTGTTTTTAATATAAATGTCATTTAAATTTCCAGTCATTTAAATTCTGTCTTTAATCTACTTGCAATTTATTTTTATATCATTTACAGTTTTCTTTAGAATACTTGTCATTTATCTTAAAATGCTTTTAAATACTGTTTTTAATCCATCATTTAAGTGTTTAAGACATTAACTTCTTTTATAACAGTAGTTTTTCAAATTATGTCAAAAAAAGTTAAAAATCCAAAAAAAGAAAAGGAAATCTGTCAAGCAAGCAAGGAGCAAGGTATATACAGGATGGCCTTGGTTTAGAGCTTATGGTAAGCACATAGGAAAGGGAATTAAGCCTTTTGAGAGCTTAAGCTTTGGACCTTTTGTGAGTTTTTCTATTTTACATTTTTGCTTAAGTTACTGTTCATTAGCTTATTCATCTGCTTATTTATGCTTCCTTTGTGCTTATTAATGTTTCCTTATGCTCATGAATGCCTTTGAATTGCTTTTGTTTTATTTATTTGTGTTTTCCTTAAATCTGCCTAAATAGCTTGTATTCTGCTTATATCTCTTTAGCTTATTTTACTGCTTATTTATTGTTGCTTTTTGCTGATTCTTGCTCATTAGTGGTTGCTTACTATCTGTCTTTAGATATCTTGTTTCAAATCTTAGAGAATCAGTTTAAAATTTGGATTTGCATACCTTAAGGGGTGTTTGGGTCAAGGGATTAAAATGGGTCATTTTGGGTAATAATCCATTTGGGTCATTTGGCTTTCTTTTTCAAGCATTTTTAAGTTAACTCTTATTGTTTTTAAGGTTTTCAATTCTTTAGGCTTGATTTTATTGTTCATCTAAATGGTCCTTTAAAAACTGTTGGACCAAAATCAGTCGTAAAAGTACTCATTTTGATAAGCTTGTTTAATCCAACTTTTGAATGTTGTTTTTGTGTCCCTTAATAGAGTCAAATGCATAGGTTCAAGTATCTTTAATTCCCCTTCGTCTTTGTTAAAAAATATGTCCATATTTTTTATGTGTCATTTTTAGTTAAAAACCGCCATTTTCATTTCTAAATATCAGTTGGTAAATATTGTTTTTAGCTTATGAAAATTGGAGCACAAGCTCAATAGGAGTTATACTCATCTGTTTTAGCTTTATTTTCTTTTTGTAGCTTATTTGATAGCTTATTACTAGGACTTTTTTTAGCCCTTTTTCTTTGTTAAATCTCCCCTGGTGCAAACAGCCTTATTAGCAGCCCTTTTTCTTGCTTATGTGAAGGTAGAACCTTCATTCTTATTGTATTTATAGAAAGATCATAAGCTGTTTATAAGCCCCCATAAGCCATTAAGCCCTAAGTTGCCCTTAAGTGATTAATAATTAAGCCAAAAAAGTGCCACTTGGGCTGTTAGGTCTGCTGACTTTTGGCCTTTGTGCTATATTGATTTATTTTGTTTTTGCCTTTTTTTTTGCTTATTTTTAAGCTTAGATTTGCTCTGTTAGCCATTAGTGTAGTGTCTGTCTTGTACTTGGTTGCTTATTACTTAGCTTATTTTTGTCCATATAAGCCCACCAGTTTAGCCAATTTTGGCCTTAGTATAAAAAGTGTGTTCTGTCCCCATTTTGAAGTTTCCCGCATATTTTGAGTTTTTTTAAAAAATTGTCTTTTTTTAAAGTTGTGTATTTTTCCTTGTTTTACATTTTTGCAAAAAGAAAAAAAAAAATTCAAAAAGAGAGAGGCCAGGACTCGAACCCTGGACCTCTCCCTTCCACACACACGATTTAACACTGGTCTCTAGTACAAAGGCGCCCTTGGGACTTTTCTGAATACTTTTGCACTCTTTATTAGTTTAACCATTTTTTTCCTTTTTAAGCCATAAGCACTTTCTGCTTATTTCAGGATTATTTAATAAGCTAGTCATCTTCATTCTATTTTTCTTAGATCCAGCATCCTTTCAGCTACTTTTCTGTATTTTTTGGGATTTTTCCATTTAAGTTTACTATTTTTAATCATTTATTTTCTTTAAAACAATTTTTTAATTATTAAAAATAAAATAAAAATAAAAAAAATATAATTTTTTTAGAAAATTTTCTTTTATCTTATTTCACTTAGGAAAAATATTTTTTCTTTCGTAAGGTTATTTTTGCACAATTTCATTTTTTAAAGCACGGGTCTCGGGCTCGTCTTCTCGTTTTTACGTTTAATTAACTTTTAGGCTTCCGTTTTAGTTTTCCCGCATTCGTTTTTGAATTTTAATTAGAAAAACCAAATCCAATCTCTTTTTAACCCATCAAACGCTCGATCACAAATGATTTCTCGATTCTCGACTCACGTTTCCGAGGGAAATGACCCGGGGGATTTTTGAGATATTGCTTTGGTCAAAAGCGATTCTTTGAATCTTTCAGAATACTTATCGTACTACGATTGAATTATATTTACTTATTATTATTATATATTTATTTATTTATTTATATATATAGTAAAAAGTGAATACCAGTGCACTACACAACTTCTGCTTAATCAGTTGAAACGCTACTTCTTCCTTGTCACCCCAATTAAACTTAACTCCTTTCTGAGTAAGCTTGGTCATTGACTTGGCAATTTTCAAAAATCCTTCGATGAATTTTTAGTAATACCTAGCAAGACCTAAAGATTAACGAATCTCCGTTGGTGTTTTAGGAGACGCCCTAATCTTTTATGAATTCGATCTTGGCGGGATCCACGTGAATGCCTTGACTATAAATCACGTGACAAAGGAACTGTACTTTGGGAATCCAAAATTTACACTTAGAAAAATTTGGCATACAATTCCTCATTCTCAAGCAATTCCAGAATTGCCTTAAAATGTTCTTCGTGTTCCTTCTTGCTCTTTGAAAAATTAATATATATCGTCAATAAAGACAATTACAAACTTATCCAAATATGGTTTGCACACCCGATTCATGATGTCTGGTCCATACAACTACGTCGGTTGCTGTTTGTCAAACAAGGTATGACTTGAAATTCATAATGTCCATATGGAGTTCTGAAGGCGGCCTTTGGAATGTATGCTTCACGAACCCCCAGTTGATGATAGCCTGACCTTAGGTCGATATTCAAGTAAACACTTGACCCTCGAAGTTGATCGGACAAATCATAAATTATCGAGAGCGAATAACGGTTCTTCACCGTCAGCTTATTTAATTCCCGGTAATCGATGCACTTCCGGAATAGTATTGATGAAGAGGTGTAAATGCTCGTCTTAATCCTCCTAATACGTGCTAAGTCAATTTGTTATTTTGATGTAGAATTTCATTGGTACGGGTCTCAATTCCTTGATGACATTTAACTTGCCGACGGTTTGTCCTAGGGTGACTAATGATACGTCTTCACCTTTTTTGGCCTAGGATTTTGTATAAAATGATGTCGACTTTATATAGTAAAGTGGTGTTGGTAATTTGTTTTTTTATACGTGAACAGTAACCCCAACGGCTATGAACAGTAACTCCAACGGTTACTTTCTCCTTTTAAATACCAAATTTTTATCCTCCATTTCTCCACACAACACTAAATCTTTCACTTAAATTTTCTCTTATCCAATCCTCAAAAATGTTGCATATCATTACACTCTTGGCGATGGCGAGCACGGTAGCACTCGGCATTTATCTTGCCTACGTCCCATACGAAGAAGAATTTCAGTATCTGGCCTTTATTCTAGCGATTCTCGTGCCCCTCATCGTTCTTGCTATCGGCGTGGATCTCTTTTGGAAGGAATAGATATTATTGCTAGGGGAGGGTTGTAATAAAACTTGTATTTCCTTTATGTTCTTATGTAATCTTACTTCTAAGATAATAAACGGATGTTGTGGCAATAAATCTATTTGTTATTTTTATTTATGCCTTTCGATAATTTCGTTACCACGCTTGGTAACTCGTTTGCATTCCCCTTCTAAATTGTTTTAACTTGAGCGTTCAAGAGTAGTGACGTTGGTGTAATATTTATTGTTGCGTCTAAGGCTCGGCTTCTAGTGGCTTTATTCGTTCCCTTCGGCTTAACGCGTCAGTTATAACATTTTTTTTAACATGGGATAAGAATTTACCTAGTTATTATGATTATTAGTTTGGTTCCTTGTGATAAATACGTTTTATGAATACGCACACAAAACTTGACATAAATAGAAAATTGTTTCTTGACAAGAAGTTTTAAGGTGACTACTCTCAGCATGGCATGGTCCTTCCTGAATTATACATAGTTGATCAGGCCATGTATAATTGAGGACTAACGATGCATTGCTCATTTTCGTCAAAATAGCGTTATGATTTCATGATATTTGAGAGAGTAGTTTGCAAGAGTAAATAAGGAATCTAAGTTAATATTGACGAAATTTTCATAATACGATAATTTGATAGATAATTTAAATCATCCACGGGTACAACGAGGTTCAAAAGAAAGTACAATACAAATTCCTATCGGAATTAAAGTCTAATAAGGTTTCCGCTTAGAGTTCACTAGGTAATACGGGAGGGTCTCTCCTTAGGTGTTGATGTTAGACATCGTGGCGCTAGAGTCTTCATAAGCTTTTCCTTTCCCATACATGTCCACACGGTTCTGAAACCTCACTATTGGACAATTACTCTTGTAGTGTCCCAAACTTCCACACTTATAACAGGTGAGAGTTCGTTGATTCCTAGCAGCGGTAGGTGTCCTATAATTTTGGGTTATGTAGCCAAACTTCTTTCAATTTCTCAACGGGTACAACAAGGTTCAAAAGAATATACAACACAAAATTCCCTATTGGAAATTAAAGTTCTAAGGATAGTTTCCGCTTAGGTGTTTATTAGGTAATATAGGAGGGTCTCTCCTTAGGTTTTAATGTTAGACGTCGTGGCGCTAGAGTTTTAATAAGCTTTTCCTTTCCAGTACATGTCCACACATTTGTAGTGTCCCAAACCTCCACACTCATCGCAAGTAGGAGTTCGTTGATTCCTAGCAGTAGTAGGTGTTCCACAATTTCAGGTTATGTGACCTAACTTCTTGCAATTTCCGTACTTTATAGTGCATGGTCTATTATGGTGAAATTTGCACCGGTTACACAGAGGTAAAGATCCAGCATATGCCTTCATGTTGATTGGTCAAGTAGTGTGTGATCTAGGCACCCTACGCCCTTTGTTTTGTTGACTCGAGCTTCCATTTGGTTACTTCCCGCTTCCTTCTTGTGTGCTAGCTTTCTCTGCTACTTTGTATTCTTGTCGTTCAGTCGGGCTTATTAACTTGTGGGCTATGTTGGTTTTCGTCTTATAAATAACAATGGCCTCGATTGCATTAGCCACTCGCTGGGCTATAACCCGCTCAATTTCCTCAACACTCATCCTTTGATTAACAGTTGTTATCGTCTCCTGAAGATCACAGGGAACAAAGTGTATATGAAGTTTCATCCAAGGGAAAATCATGACACTCAGTGATCCCAACATATCTGTAAGGTGAGACTATGTTGTGCAGAAGTATAAGATAACAGCAACCATGGCATAAATAAATCCACATCATACAGTAGCATGATCATAACCAACAGCGTTAAAAGGGGGTTATACTGTACCTATTAAAAAATTTATTTTTTACACCATTTTACTTGAGTAAAAGAGTAAAATGTTTTCATTAACCCTTCCAACGAGTTTATTACTCAAGATTTAGTTGGATACAATACAAAACGGAGCTAACTGGACGAATCTATTTGTGTGCTTCTCAAGATTCTAGATGCTAGCCTCTTATGTTATCTTTAAGTGACTTAATATTCTCTGGTGGTGATGATACTGATGGTGGTAGTGATGATGAAGGTAGTGCAGCAGCAAACTCGATAATGCATGCCTCAGTAGATGGTGATCGTAGAGTATGGTGTTAAATAGACATACGTACTGTACAAGATTTGGTCTCAGAAAACAAGATGATATGGTGTGGGTGGTGTAAAAGCAGACTCATCAGTCTTAATTGCCTCTGTGTCCTCAACTTGAGGGGACAAAATCATCTGTAGGTACAGCAGAGGGGTCGACCGAAGCTAGTTACTCCTCCTCCTCCTCGTCCTCCTCATCCTTCTCAACATCATCATCATCGTCGTCATCATCAGATGAATCATTATCATCATGGTCTCCTCCATCGGCAGGATAGTCAACAGGATTCTCCTCATGGTCCTCCTCATCCTCCTCCTCATCAAAGTCTGCAATGTAGCCCGGTAATAGGGCTGTAGGTGAGGCATCAGCAGGTAGAGGCTGATCCTCCATTGGTGCCTCTAGCTCCTCATCAGAAACTCACTAGAATCTCCATGGCTCGGAATTAATATAGACAGAC
>BQNB010028664.1:36988-56444 GCA_026074375.1 Tanacetum coccineum
ACATGGTTAGTCCCTTATGGCTAACACCCGTTAACCTGTTATCCCAAAACCTAGTCAAACCCATTTTCCTGCCAAAGCCAAATATCACTATTTATCTATCACTCTCACCTTGACCCCTGCTCCAACAAACAAACCCATCACTATCCCTCAACCCTACTTCATAAACAGCCAATTCGACCTTGGCAATCACATGAATTCTTATTGGTCGATGAACAAGATAAAGAATCAAGGGTCCGAATTGATAGACTTGGTGACCAAGAAAATTTGATGGCTATGATGAAAGCTTGATGCACCTCACAAAAGAAGCACACCCTCTCATCCCTCTCACAGAAGTAGCACAACTTGAAGAGCTAGAACCTTCTTAAGCCAGCTATAAAAGAAGACCAATAGAAGATAAGCCAAATCTGGAAGGGCTTATGGGTTTTACCAGCTTATCCATCTCATTAAGAGCTTATTTGCCCTTGTTTGGAGCAAAGGGCTTTGTAAGTCTCTCCTTTTGATTTTTAGCTTAAAACTGCTTATTGCTTATTTAATGCTTATTTATTGCTTTTTACTGCTTATTGTTGTTTATTGCTTATTTATGCTTGTTTATTGCTTATATGTCATTTACTTATGCTTCTATATAAAACTATCTTAAATAGCTTTTAACTGCTTATTCTTATTTGCTTATTTTAAGTGCTTAATTTTGTGTTCTAATTGCTTAATTGTCTTTATTTTACTTTATGCTTAATCTGTGTTGAGTTTTTATAAGTTTTCTATGTGGAAATCAAGCTTAAAATGGTATTGAGATTCATAAAGGAGTGTTTGGGTCAAGAGGCAAAATAGGTCAAAATAAGTTTTAAAACTGTTTAGGTCACTAAGCCATTTTTAACAAGTCCTTTTAAGTTGATTTAACCTGTTTTTAAAAGTTTTCAAATTTTAAAATCAAGTTTTAAGGTAATGTCTATATGTGCCTTGAATTTGTGGTTTTGAAAGTTTTTCAAACTGCTTAAATTTGATCTTTGCTCAAAAGTTGTTTTTAAGGTTTGGTTTATGTTTCATTTTGAGTTTAAATGCAGTAGGATAAGTGTTGGTAAAGTGTGCCTTTGTCACTTGTATGTTTGGTATTCAATCTGTCAAGTGTTTGTTTAAGTTTTTAGAGTTTAAAAAGTCAATTTCAAATCTCAAATTTAGATTAGTTAAAGTAGGTTTCAGAGTTTGAAATTGATAGTATAAGCTTATTAGGTATAAAGCTTGATCTGTTTTTGCTTTTTGAGGATTTTAAACAGCTTATTCTAGCTTAATTTTTAGCTTAAAAGTGCCATCTTAGGCTGTTTTGTTCTCCTTTTAGCCAAAAAAAGCTTATTTGAATTTTAAGCTTTCCAGCTTATTGAACTGCTTAAATTATGTTTATAGTTGCTTATTAGGTTAGGTTTAAGGCCCTTGTAGCCTATTTGGCCTAAGTTTTAGCTTATTAAAGCCTATGTGTAAGCCTTTAAAATCACTCAGTACATACTGAGTTTGCATAGGCCAAAACTGTCATTTTAGCTTGCTTTTTCTAGCTTATTCCTTTATCAATTCTGCTTAACTCTTGCTTATTTTGGTCTGCTCTTACTTATTAGGTGTGTTAAACTCTGTTTGATGCTTATTTGTTTAGATTGTAACTTATTTGAGCTTATTTGTTAAGTCTCAAGCCTTTAAGTTTTTTTTAGTGTTCTGCTTATTTTAAACTGCTTTTTCTGGCTTATCTAATAAGCTTTGTTAAAAAGTCCTTTTTAAAAGCTGCTTATTTAGCTCTTAAGTTCAGTTGTTTTAAAAAGAAAAATAAAAAAATGTTTTATAAAAAAAGAGAGGCCACAGGGGTCGAACCTGTGACCTCTCCTTTCATAGCCAACACCTTAACACACCACACACTCACCAACTGCCCTGTGGTCTTTTTCATTTAGACTTTACCACATTTAATTCTTAACCCCATTTTACCAGTTTAAGCTATAAGCCCTTTTTGGCTTATTTCCAGCTTATTCTATTAAGCTGGTAGTTCCATTTTATTTTTCATAGGATTAGTATTGTCTTAAGCACTTTCCCTGAATTTTTCGGAATTTTCTTAATTAGTTTAGTATTTTTAATGCATTTTTTAGTATAAAAGTGTTTTTAATTCATAATAAAAATATAAAAGTCAAAAAAATATAATTCTTTTTTTAAAAATTTTCTTTTATCATTTAGGACATTTAAAAATTAAATTTGCATTTGTAGGGTTAAAATTTGGAGATTTAGGTTTTTAAAGCTCGGGTTTTGATCCCGTTATCGTTTTTCGTGTTTTAACTTTAATTGCTTTCGTTTTTAGCTTGCTTTTAGTTGATTTTGCATATTAATTGTAGAAATAGAATCAAAAAATCATTGAATCATTCAATCACGCGATCACGAACTTAAACTCGATTCTCAATTCACGCCTCGTCGGGAAACGACCCGGGAAGGTTTTGGATTTTACTTTGGTCAAAAGTAATCTTCTAGAAGCCTTACGGAATACTTACACTCTCTTCTTAATTGATATTATGGTTATATATTATATATATGTATTAAGCAATTATTATATATATGTATGTATAATTTTTAAAAATCACGTCACAAAGGTATTATCGGGATTTCTAAAACGGGAAAACTTATAAAAATAGTAACTTTTGGTATTTATTAGCATGATGGACTTGGAAGTTTGGCGTTTAGGTTTAGGTAGTGCAGTTAAGGATCATGGACTTATCAAATATTAGGGGACGGTATTAACGTCTCGAAACATAGAACTTTCCTAAAATAGTAACCTTCCAAAAATAGAAACTTTTCGTAAAACATGGCGTAACGTAACGGTAAACCCTATAATTTCGCAATGACCCATTTTTACTATATAAACTAAAGCGCAAACACTTATGGATGTCTATTTATTTTATAAGCGTCTTATCCGACGTTTCGTATTTATTTCTCGTTTCTGAAGCGCGTCTTTTAATTAGGTTGCGGTTAGAGTCGTTCGATATCGTTATACTTTTCGTTGATTTACTTTCTCACCATTTGCTTATTGTGACTTCATAGCCCCACACTTTGGGGTGAGAACATTGTTGCTTTCAAATAAAATGGACACAAGTACTTTACGTGAGATTTTCCCTGTTTACGTGTTGCCTAAGTTTTGAGTTTAGACCACTACTATAGCCCTAATTATCATGAACCATTAATTTCTTGACCGACTGGCTGGTTAACTAAGCGTGAGTGTTATAAATAGATCTATGGGGACTGATTATCCCCGTCCGGGTAAGTAGCGCTTACTAGTTGCGGAGATGCCGAACTAACGGACGTATAACATGTTAGATTTCATTTAGGTAATCTTGGTCAGATACCTGTAGGGCAAGCCTTTCATAGCATAATTAAATGCTCCATGCTAATTGAGCTTCGGTATCTTGAGCTTAGTGCAACGTAAATGCCTTTTTATGTGAAATTGTATTTATTATACTTGTCACATGCGTTTTGGAAATCTTGTGGTCCACCTTATTACGTTTTAACTAAACTTATGAATTCACCAACATTATGTTGACATTTTAACAATGTTTTCAGGTGCTTAGCTTGGATATCTTTGATTGCTATATGGTGTCGACTTGCATTGACCTGATTTTCAAGAATTTATCAATTGATTAAACATCGTTATCAATTTCTAAAAACTTATATTCGCTTCCGCATATTATCTTTGAACTTATGTAAAACTTTAACTATTTTTATTTAATGCAACGATGTTGGATTTCTAAACGTACCCTTAGAGGTCGTTCTTTGTACTTTGTGTGATGTATATTATGACGTCACGCCCCCAGACACGTGTTTCCGTCCAGGCCCCGTTTGGGGGTGTGACATATTGGTATCCAAAGCCAAGGTTATAGAGAACCAGGTAAAATATTAGGTATGGTCTATAACCAGTATGTGATCCTACGTGTTTCTACTTGCTTACGTATATAATTACTATCGATAAGTATACGAGTATTAATTATAATACATTTCTATAATTATATTACGTTTAAATTTGCCATGATGATATTTTACATCACATCTATATTTTTCTGCATTGCACGCACTGGCATGGTTTCATATAAAGGGGATTTATATAAACTTTTGCTTGTGCAGGTTATGGCAGCTCCGGTCATTTCTATTTCTTCTTTAGGAAAAACGATAAAGTTACTAAAAATAGTAAGTTTGGTAAAAAGTTAGCGAAACGGACATAGAAGTTAAGCGATTAAGGCTAGTTAGTGCGTTTTGAAAATATAGAAACTTAATAAATATAGGGGACGGTATTAACGTTTTGAAGCTAAAAACTTTTCTAAAATAGAAACTTTCTAAAAATAGTAATTTGTTTGGTTTTTTTTTTTTTTATTTTTATAACGCCGAAACTTAATGAAAAACTATATGATTTTATTTCGTCATGATTTGAAAATCAAACTAAAGCAAACACACATGGATGTCTTTTGGTGATGAACACATTGTGCAATTCTTGGCATACTTTCCGTGTTTCCGAGACGCGTTATTATTCTAGGTTGCGGCTAGATTTCTATATCATCTTTTACTTGTGTGATTATCATTTGCTCATTTTGCTAAGGTGAGTTCATAGCCCCATGTTTTACTACTTTTACTTTACTATTTTGGGGTGAGAAACATTGCTTGTTTTCAAACTACGGTTAGTTACTTTAAGTTTCCTTTTTACTGGTTACTGTTGCCCTAAGTAGTCGAATAGACCACTAATGCCTGAATTATCATGAACCGTCAATTGCTTAACCGACCGTACTGGTTAAGTGAGCGCGAATGTTGTAAATAGATCTATTGGGACTAATTATCCCTATCCGAGTAAGTAGCGCTTACTAGTTTCGGAGGTCCGAACAAACGGATATATACCATGTCGGAATGTCAATAGGTGATCCTGGTCAGATACCTTTAGGGCGCGGAATACTATTTGGCATATAAATGCTTATTTTATATTGAAGCTTCGGTATGTCATTGAGGCTTAGTGCAAACGTAAATGCTTTTTATGTGAAGTTGTATCTCCTATAACTGTCACGTGCGTACTGTGAACTTGTGGTCCACCTTTAATATTAAATTTAAACCTATGAATTCACTCAACTTTATGTTGACCGTTTTAGCATGTTTTTCTCAGGTGCTTAGCTATGGATGTCTTTGCTTGCTTGTTGGTGTTGCCTGGCATTGGACCGATTTCAAAAGCTTATAGTATCTTATGATTAATATCGTTGTCAAACTTTAAAGCATTTTATTCGCTTCCGCATATTATCGTTGGGCCTATGTAAAACTTTAACTATTTTAATCAATGCAACGATGTTGGATTTTAAACGTACCCATAGAGGTCGTTCTTTGTATCTTGTGTGATGTGTATTATGACGTCAGTTGTTCAACCCCCCCCCCCCCTCCCCACCCCCCTCCCCCACCCCCCCCCCCCCCCCCCCCCCGGACACTTGTTTCCGACTAGCCCCGTTTGGGGGTATTTGTGACAAATTTGGTATCCAGAGCTTAAGGTTATGGTGAACCAAGCTAGTATTATCTAGGTCTGGGCCTATTAAACCGTATACTTGTGAACATATGTGCTTTTACCTGTTACATTTATTTTCATTTTAATTAGCTGGTTTAAATATATATATAAGTACTAATTATATATCATATTGCCATAATTACCTTATTCATTAATTTGTCATATCATATTTTTGTATCATGCTTATCTTCTTGACTTTGCTTGCACGTTGCATGGTTTCATATAAAGATATTTATATAAAATTGTGCTTGTGCAGGTCATGGCTGCTCCTATTATTTCTATTTCTTTTGATTTGTCTGAGGAGAGCGTGTGCTCTCACGCCCTGTAACAACTGAGAATTTTTGGAATTTTAAAGGACTATTTTAACCTTTGACTTTTCAGGTCCGATTTGACTTTTTGACTTTGGGCAGTTAATGTCCTATAAAAGCATTACCCTCGTGGCGGTAAAGTTCGGAACGTGTTATTTCAAATAATAAATATATGTTATTAATATATTTCTCAAGTGGAAGTTTTTTTTACTTATTTGGCTCGAAAACGAAAAAAGAATATATGTTTTCTATAAGCTGACAGTATTGAAAAAGAACCATCTAATCGCATTATCAAAAACTCGGTGCTCTAAAAGCATTTTGATGTATAAACGACGTTCCTGTACTACTTTTTAGATTTTGGTCTCGAGACCCCGAAAAATAGTAGAATGTTGACTGAAATGCCCTCGCAAGATTAGAATCGAGGAATATAATTAGAATTATAATTGATTTACGACTTTTAATTAAATAAAAATAGTTAAAAATTTAGTATTTCATTTTATTCAGGTTAGTTTGTTGAGAACGCACATATAGGTAGTTAAAATTATTTCTAGTTTACTTTTGACGAGACGTAACCGGGTTCACAAATAAATACCGATATTTTATTAAATGTTATAAAATATTTATGCAATATTATCAAGTGAATACTCATTTTTATCAGAAAAATGATTTGGAAAACAACGGCGCAAGTTTCGCGCGTTGAATCATTCGTTAAGTCATCCAAACGAGTCCCGAACCGGAAGTTATAAAAACTACATTAAAAACTTACACTTTTAACCCTTAAGTAATACTCACTTGCCATTTTATTTTTTAACTTTTATATATAAATAAAAGTTTATATCATTTAATTCATTCTCCATCTCTTATACACACACTTTTATAAAACACTCTCTCTCTCCCAAATAATCCGGCCACCCCTCCCCCACCTACGGCCACCGTAGGCCGTCGTCGGAAAAGTTTTTCCGGTTAGTTTTTCCGACCAAGTCCCAATCTTCTTCTCATCACACGATCTATTCGATCCACTATACCACTCTCCGCCACGCGCCACCTCCCCACACCGCGTCGCCATCACCACCATCATCATCATCCTCATCATACCATCATCGTCACCACCTCTTCTACACCACCACCACCACCGTTGCAACAACGACCCACGAGGGTGCGTTGGTTTAGCAGCAGCACCGCAACAATGGTGCGTTTGGTTTCATAAACAACCACCACCGAGGGTGCGTTTGGTATTGTAACAGCAACCACATGGGTGTCGGGTTGGTGGTAAGCACCAAAGGGTGCGTTGGGTTGTGGGTTAACAGCCGCGGGGGCGTCGGGTCCGGTTTTCATAAGCCCCAAATAGGGTGCGGTTGGTTAGGGTTTTCATGGTAGCAAGGGTGCGTCGGGTTTGGCAGAGCACCCAAAGGGGTGCGTTGGTGTGGTTTTTATTTAAAAACAATGAGGGTCCGTTTGGTTCGGGTATAACCCCACAGGGGTGCTTGTTTCGGTGATAAGCACCAGCGTAGGGTGGGTTTTATGGTTGCAGCAGAGTGCGATTGGTTGTTATGACAGCCACCACCAAAAAGGGGGTGTTTGGCTGCTGGGTTCATAACACATCCGGGGTGTTTGTTTTGCGGTATAACAGCCGTAAAGGAGTGTTTGGTTTAGTACAAATTGATTAATAAAAATATCATAAGTTTCTATAATATAACCGATAATATGGTGGTATAAATTGGTTAAATGAATGTGTCATTTTACTACTGTCATTTTTATGTATGACATCAATTAGGAGCGTTTGGCAATGGACTTGACAACCCCTATAGGGCTGTTTGGTTCAGCCATTAGAGTGCGTTTGGTTTTACTCGTTTTGAATTCGTTTATATATATAGATATGGAAATTTAACACGACCCAAAAGACAGAGTACAAGTCAAGTCTAAAGTCATATAGTATATTGCAACATGGATTGAATTGAGGGAAAATAATTAACTTTTGTTAATATGGAAAACGTTAAATAAACGAATAGGTCATGACGGGATTTTTATAAATTGCTACGTTTAGTAAATTTTTACAAATCTACTTTATTTATTATCTTGAAATGTCTTAAGAATTTTTAAATCGCGGTGACCCGATAATCAAACGTAAGCTATAATTTTAGAGATTTCATCAATCTAGTCCACAACTTTAAAACGTGCGTTTAGGTTTATAAAAGAACTTTCTGCTAAATTGTTTGAGGATAATCGGGCACGTGTCAAATTATTTAGTGTCATTTATTTTTATCACATTTCTTATATAATACTTGGAATGTATTATATAATTAGACCATTTATTTTTAATTGTCACCTTTTAGATATAACATATGTCGTGTATTATATACGCTTCGGGTTATTCTTTTGGTTGTGTATCTTGTTATATAATTCAAGGTATGGATTATATACTCGCTCATTTCTCATTATGTAATATATACGGAATATATTACACACTTTGCGTTTACTTTTGATTTATTTATTTAACCAACCACCAAACTATTACAACTTTAAATCTAAATCTTTTATCAACGTGTCACATTGACGTACTCATTCATCGGAAAACCAAGTACATCATCCTAGGCTAGTGGGTCATAAACCTGTTAAGATAAGCGCAACTTTCTTGGTCGAGCCGTTTCCAGTTTCGTCTGTCTTGTAATCAATGTGTACATTCACGCCAATCGTTCTCATCATCGATGTGAGTTTTTTAGCCCATCTTTCACTTGCTTTCTTTTACTTTTTACAAAATATGGAGGAGAATACATGCTAAATTACATAACTGGTTTTACATACTCTTACGTAATCAATTACCTTGATTTATATATATCTTTTCTACTTATGGATTTAAGTACTCAAACTATTTACAAATCAACAGTAATTTTTATTGGACAAAAGTCGTTTTCGGTTATCATCTCCTGGTTTACACGTGTTTGCATAAGTGAACATAACCCTCCATTGCCCATTAATCATGAATTGTTCAATTCTTGACCGGTTGACGGTTAAGGAAGCGGCGAGTGTATAATAGATCTATTTGGGATTGACATCCTATTCGGGTGAGTTAGCTCTCACTTGTTTCGACCCGTAAGAAACACGAATGCATACTATGTCGGTACAGTTTGGATGTTACGGGTTTTGCTTGCAACATCTACACGGGCCTTTTTTTGCATTAAATTGCATACATAGATGTCGAGCTTCAGTGTCACGAGTTAGCGCAACAGTAAGCTATCCTATTTATGTGGTACTGTATCTGTTTAGTTAGACCCATACATTTTGAAAATTCAACCGATTCTCATTGTCCATACTACTTATTGAAATTACTAATTGCTGACACTTTTCTTGATATTGCGGCCGAAGAAGCAATAAACACTAGACATTTTGGTTCTACATTTAACTTTACATTTTTGGCGAGTATTATAAGGATTGAAATAATCATACATATTTATATATCTTTGGATTCAAAACATTTCATGTATACTTACAAGCTCTACGATCTCACCACTTTAATGTTGACACTCTTTTAAGCATGGTTTTTCTCAGGTGAATTAGTGCTTGGCTTACTTGATGTGCAATGGAGTTAAAATTGACAAGATTTCATTTTATGGATTTTCTACTTACATACAAATGATAAAAATCTCGCGTGGGGTTATTTTCAAACTTTTCTCGTGTGATGCATTTATGGGATATATGTTTATATAAATTTCAAGGAAAATAAACGAGATTTACCTTCTCATACGGGACACATTTAGAGGTCGTTCTCTTGTATCTAGCGCTTTTTGGTGTTTAAATTTTTTTTTGGGGGAATCAGTAAACGCCTCCAGGATATATTTTCGCTGCGAACATTTTTGGGGTTGTTACAGATTTAGTATCAGAGCCAGGTTATAGAGCTAGGTTTGCATATTTTAACCTAGACTATAACTGTTTTTCACGAAATTTGCACACATCAAACATTTTTCAAAGTGCTATACTACACCACTTGGTTACTGCTTACTAGTTCTGAGTACATTTACGTCTTACATGAAATACATATATATAATATATATATGCTTACATCCCTTTTGCGTATATCATACATTATTTATATAAGTGTTATTTTTCTATATTATACCCGATACAATCTGCCTTAGACATTGGGAGGTGCACAATGATTCATGTATACCGTAGACATTGTATGTTACACCATGGTTATCTTATTTTTAGACATTGTGAGTTGCCTAATGGTCTAATTCGTTTCAGAATTGTGAGTTAAACAATTGGTCATTAAGAATATTATTTTCATTCCATAACCATATACAATATCGTTATTACACGGACGACCGTCTAAATTTTGTTTACATGGAATTATGTAATGAATCGAAGTATTAAAAGTCTGTATAGGCGGGACTGGTAATATGATATTGATATGTTAAATGCACATGTCAACAAAACCCGTCTCAGTTTTGTTTACATGAAGTATGTATGTATCTAAGTATTTTCAAGTCTTGTATGGGGGGACTTGTAATATAAGGGATTGATATTAATTGCTATGCTGACTCGTTGATATAAAAGACATTTACTCATCTACATTCTTATCGAAAGCTGTGTTCATCAATTATTCTGACACCTATGTCGATTTCCTTTATTTTACTCCCACTTCTCGAAGATGAGTTTTAACACTCGTCCATGTACTCATTTGAATGCGCGTGCATCGTCTTATGTTATCCACAACTTGAAGGTTATGTGAGTACCGGTTATTCATCAGAAAAAATTATTAAGTAGGATGATTTATAATCTGTTTTATTTGAAAGGTTTGGGGACACTCTCATTTTAAATAAATAAATTGGTAAATCCACGAACCAGACGTTTAATCAATTCATTATTTACATAAATTTGGACTCTTCTTTATGCAAATAATAAATTATAAATGAGTGGGCTTAATGGTATCCGATATGACACGAGTATTAACCTGAACTCGATAATCACCAGAATCCGTTAAAAGGGTCTAGAGACATAATCGTGTCTTGTCACTCAGCAACATCTTAAGGCCTCGCTTGGAACTACCTCATCTCATTCTTAAGTTATTACTTTTGCCGTTGCTAATCCTCGCGATCACGAACTGTTAGTGGTATGCTAAAAGACTTGTTAACATTGTAACTATTGGTGTGCGTTCATCCTCGAAACTAACGTCTGAGTTATCATAATCCGCGTACTATCGCATAAGCTCTCCTCGCGAGCGTCTCTTCTCATTTATGAACTTTATTTATGGGATATTATTTCTCGGAGGGTCCTCACCCTCTGCATCCCATCACCATTTGTCATAGTTATTGTCGTTATGGTTGCTGTTGTTGGGTCCTGGAGTGGTCCTAGATGGTACAAACTTTATCAAATAGGTAATGCAACCCCACCTTAAACGAGATAAACACCTATCGACGAAACAGATAGTCAGACTATTCATTTCGGGCCACTAGTACGAAGACTTAGGTCGCGATACATCCTGGTAGTGCCAAGTAAGTTGGATGCTTACATTCATTAGCCTCGTCCATTATAAAGCATTGAACCTTTACATATATCAGAAACGAGACTCCGTCCTTGAACATTTAAAACTTTATACAAACATACCCATGCGACTACACCATGTTCTTGATGTTTTTCTCTATTAAGAGTCTTTCTTTATAACACATTTATGACGGTCATAAGACGTGTAGTGATATATTTTTAAGATACCCATTTGGATGGATTGAATATCCAGGTCAAACCTAGCCAAAATTTTTGGTAGATTAAGAAGTGTAGAAACACCGATTTTTGCTGAATAAAGTTATCTGCGTCCAGTTTAGAACGAGTTATCAAACCTTAAGTCTTCTCTTGGTCACACAATCGGATAACACGAATTTAATCTCAGGACGAGATTTCTTTAAGGGTTAGGTACTGTAACAACTGAGAATTTTCGGAATTTTAAAGGACTATTTTAACCTTTGACTTTTCAGGTCCGATTTGACTTTTTGACTTTGGGTCAGTTATTGTCTAATAAAAGCAATTACCGCGTGGCCGGTAAAAGTTTCGGAACGTATTTCAAATAATAAATCATATTTATTAATATATTTCTCAAGTGGAAGTTATTTTTAACTTATTTGGCTCGAAAACGAAAAAGATATATGTTATCTATAAGCTGACGTATTGAAAACGAACCACTAAATCGCATTATCACAACTCGGGCTCTAAAGCAATTTGATGTAAAACGACGTTCCTGACAACTTTTTAGTTTTGACCGAGACCCGAAAACAGTCAGAAGGTGACTGAAATGCCCTCGCAAGATTTAGAGACGAGAAAATAATTAAATTATAATTGATTTACACTTTTTATTAAATAAAAATATTTAATAAATTAGTCATCATTTTATTCAGTAACGTTTGTTGATAACGCAAATATACGGGTTAAAAAACTATTTCTATTTTACTTTTGAACGAGACGTAACCGGTTCACAAAATAAATAACAGATATTTTATTAAATGTTATAAAATATTTATGCAATATTATCAAGTGAATACTCATTTTTATCAGAAAAATGATTTGGAAAACAACGGCGCAAGTTTCGCGCGTTGAATCATTCGTTAAGTCATCCAAACGAGTCCCGAACCGGAAGTTATAAAAACTACATTAAAAACTTACACTTTTAACCCTTAAGTAATACTCACTTGCCATTTCATTTTTTAACTTATATATATAAATAAAATTTATAACATTTAATTCATTTTTCATCTCTTATACACACACTTTTATAAAACACTCTCTCTCCCAAATAATCGGCAACCCCTTTCCCACTACGGACACCGTTAGGCCGTTCGTCGGAAAAGTTTTTTCCGGTTAGTTTTGCCGACCTCAAAGTCCCAATTTCTTTCTTTCATCACATCGATATATTACGATCCACTATACCTAGCTTCGCCCGCGCCTACCTCCCCAACACCGCGTCGCCCATCACCACCATCATCATCACCTCGTCATCATCATCCTCATCATTACCATCATGTAACCACCTCTGAAGTACCACCACCACCACCCACCATTGCAACAAACGCCCACCCGATACGTGGGTCTCGGTGCGGAGGTCTGGGTTGCGGGCGGGGTGTGGTGGTTGGTTTAGCGAGCAAGCACCGCAACAATGGGCTGGTTTGGTTTCTTAAACATACCCACCGAGGGTGCGTTTGGTATTGTAACAGCAACCACATGGGTGTCGGGTTGGTGGTAAGGACCAAAGGGTGCGTTAGGTTGTGGGTAAACAGCCACGGGGGCGTCGGGTCCGGTTTTCATAAGCCCCAAATAAGGTGCGGTTGGTTAGGGTTTTCATGGTAGCAAGGGTTCGTTGGGTTTGGCAGAGCACCCAAAGGGGTGCGTTGGTGTGGTTTTTATTTAAAAACAATGAGGGTCCATTTGGTTCGGGTATAACCTCACAAGGGTGCTTGTTTCGGTGATAAGCACCAGCGTAGGGTGGGTTTTATGGTTGCTCAAGCAAAAGGCGATTTGTTGTTATGACACGCCACACAAAAAGGTGTTTGGCTGGCTGGGTGATAACACATTCCGGGGTGTTTTGTTTTGCATGGTATATCAGCCCGCGAAAGAGTGTTTGGTTTAGTACAAATTGATTAATAAAAATATCATAAGTTTCTATATTTAACCGATTTATATGGTGGTATAAATTGGTTAATTGATGTGTCATTTTACTACTGTCAATTTTTGTATGCATCCAATTAGGAGCGTTTCGGCAAATGGACTTTACTACCCCTATATGGAAGGTTTGGTTCAGCCATTAGAGTGCGTTTGGTTTTACTCGTTTTGAATTCGTTTATATATATAGATATGGAAATTTAAACACGCAAGTATATTGCAACATGGATTGAATTGAGGGAAAATAATTAACTTTTGTTAATATGGAAAACGTTAAATAAACGAATAGGTCATGACGAAATTTTTATAAATTGCTACTTTTAGTAAATTTTTACAAATCTACTTTATTTATTATCTTGAAATGTTCTTAAAGAAAATTTTAAATCGCGGTGACCCGATAATCAAACGTAAGCTATAATTTTAGAGATTTCATCAATCTAGTCCACAACTTTAAAAATGCGGCATTTAGGTTTTATAAAAGAACTTTCGTGCTAATTGTTTTGAGGGATAATGGGACGTGTCATAAATTATTTAGTGTCATTTATTTTTATCACATTTCTTATATAATACTTGGAATGTATTATATAATTAGACCATTTATTTTTAATTGTCACCTTTTAGATATAACATATGTCGTGTATTATATACGCTTCGGGTAATTATTATTTCAACCTTTAAAGACTTAATCAAAACTATTAGGTGGTGGTGTAACTATATAACATGTGATGTTTTATTCATATAAAGTACATTATACTCATACGACCTATAAATAATTAGGTTGCATCCGGATTGCCGAGACGATTCACTTATCTGATTTAGATAATCAATCATTCACTTACGGTGAGTTTATAGCCCCTCTTTCACTTGTTTTACATTTACTTTACAAATCTCGGGGGAGAATACATGCTCAATACAACTTGTTTACATATTCATTTACAATATCTTTTACATACTATTCTACACACTTGGTTTACATACTTGATTTCGCAACTCATTACAAACACCATTACATGGTTGATTACAAACTTGGTTTCATATTTCGTTACATACTCATTTGCATACACGTTTACGAAATTGCTTACATACTCATTACAAACTCAATTACTTGATTTATATCACACTCTTTCTACTTATGGATTTAAGTACTCAAAGCTTTTACGAATATGATGGTTACTTTATTTTTGGACACAAGTGTTTTCAGTTATCATTTCCTGTTTACGTGTTTGCCTAAGTAGCTAAACCCACTATTGCCCATTATCATGAACTATTAAATTCTTGACCGGAGGACCAGTTGAGGGAGCGCGAGGATCTATTTGGGATTGACATCCCTGTTCGGATGAGTAGTTCTCACTAGTTTCGACCGTACTAAAACATGAATGCATACATGTCGGAACAATTTGGATGTTACGGGTTTGAACATCTACACGGGCCTTTATTTGCATTAAATTGCATACATAGATGTCGAGCTTCAGTGTTATGATCTTAGCGCAACAGTAGATACTATTTATGTGGTGCTGTATTTGTTATAGTAGACCCATACATTTTGGAAAATCAATGAAATCACTATCCACACTATCTTGTTGAACATTACTGATTACTGAACACATTTCATTATACTGCGGTGAAGCAATAAACACTAAACTCTTTTGGTTCTACATTTACTCATACATTTTTGGCGATTATTAAAAGGATTTAAATGGTCATACATACTTTATAAATCTTTGGATTTCAACATTTACATTTATACTTACAAAACTCTATGAACTCACCAACTTTAATGTTGACACTTTTAAGCATGTTTTTCTCAGGTGAATTAGATGCATGGCTTACTTGATGTGCAATAGAGTCTAAAATTGACAAGATTTCATTTATGGATATGGGACAAATGTTATATCAATTTCAAAGAAATCAACGAGATTACTTTTCAAATGACACATTTAGAGGTCATTCTCTTGTATCTTGTGCTGTTGTATTATGAAGTAACACCCCCCCTAACACATTTCCGTTGCGACCCATTTTTGGGGGTGCTACAAGTAGGTCATGAGTGCATAATTTATTGGTGCTTCCTCTGCATGATCAGTCCAGTCATAACTACCAAGACCATCACATGAGATCAAAGCATTGGAAGTAGTTGTCTCCACTGGCACACTACTTCTTGAGCTTTCCCTGTTCCTGTTGTCTTAGTTTCTTGGAACTCTGCACTCTATGGCAAAATGTCCCCTCTTGCGGCAGTTGTAGCACTCCACCTTGGACTTATCAAACCTAATGGTCTCATTACCATTAATAGTCACCTTCCTTTCAGTGTTCTTTAAGAGCCTTCTTGCCCTCATAGTCAACATGGCCATCTGCCATCTCAAATCCATCTCTTCCAAGTCATCTGGATGGAGTTGTTGTAAGTCCTTATTTGCAAGTTAAGGACTACTTGGTTGACTAGCAAAGAATGCACAGATCACAACATCACTCAAGTTATCAACATTTATTAGATTAACAGCATTAGCTTGAGTGCTGGCAGCAGAAACTCTATGAGCAGTATTAACTGCTTCATTAGTTCTGCCAGAGTTGTTAGAGGACACAAAAGCCATGTTTTATGTGCTTGTACTTGATCTTGATGTCCCTTTGACTTCTAGTTCATATACTTTAAGATTTTTGTAGAGATCATCCATGCTCATTGTCTCTAATTCAGGCTTGTTCCGCTACACAACAACATGTGTGTTCCATTCTGGTGACAAACTTCTCAGCAGCTTCTGATTCACATCTTGTAAAAGTGTTTCACCCAGAATCTCCAGTTGACTCACAAGCTTCTGAAGCCTATCAAAAGTTTGATCAAGGGTTTCTGAGCTAGGAGTAGTGAAGTTTTCATACTGTTGTTTCAAGAGATTTCTTTGAGTTTTCTTTGTAGCAGAATTCCCACCAAACCTCTTTTCAATAGCTTCCAGCAACAACTTAGCATCCTTGATGGAGTTGAATTTTAACTGATGTGCATTAGGTATTCCGATCATCAAGGTGCTTCTGGCCTTCACTTCTAACCTCTTCTGAGCCTTTTCTTCAGCAGTTGTAGGAGGTATTATTTTCTCAACACCTTCCACAACTGTTGTTTTTGGTGTAGTGTTTCCATTCTCTATGACTTCCCATAGAGCATAGTCAATCATCTGGATGTACTGTTCTATTCTCATCCTCCATAACTCAAACTCACCAGGTTTGAGCATTGGAACCTTGGATGCAGCCACCATATGTGCAGATTCTGAATCCATATCTTCTAGCAAAGAGATCTTATGTATTTAAATAGGTTCTTCTAGATCACATCTTCTCAACAAGCTCTGAAACCACTTGTTGTCCCAGGATGTAGGATACCTCTTGTTGGATCCCACTTTAATAGATCAAATTCCTTAAGATTGTTTAAGGTTTAGTTATATTAGATAAATCTAACACAACTATAGTAGAAACTGTATGTGAATGTATTAAAGATTATGTGGAATCTATTCTTTAATATTAGAAGAATCCTTAATGAAACAGTAACACAAGAAAATATAATTCAACAATAAAAGCTCCAATATTATTATTACAAATAATACGAATACTCTCCTAGTATTAGGGTTACAAAACCTTGAAGCTATAACGATATCAAAAGAAAAGATAAAAGATATCAAACTCTATGTCCTAGGACCTTCTTTTATACACCAAGGAGTCCTAGTCGATTTACAATATATTCTAAAGATATAGAATATTCTCTATGATCTATTCTATAAATAACTAATACTTATCACATAAGTAATCTTGATCTCCAATCAATCTTTATCCTTTCTTCTGTCTTTATCCATTCTCTTCTGACAGTAGAAACTCTTTCAACAGTCTTAATCTTTGAGCAGTTGTAACTTTTGTACTAGCAGCATTAACTTAGTACCAGCAGTAGTAACTTATACACCAGCAGCATTAACTTAGTACCGGCAATAGGAACTTATACACCAGCAACATTAACTTAGCAGCAGTAACTTTAAAAAGGCTTTTAATCCCAACAATTGTGTTTGTGGAAGGTGATTGAAATACATAGACTAGTGGATTTGTGGTATGAAAATGGGGTAGAAATACTTGACGAAAATGTGTTAAAATGAGTAAAATTACCATAGAAACTAGGTAACTTCTTATATACACTATTTTCCTGACATGAATAGTGTTGGTTCATTTTCAACAAAAACCTTACAAAATGTTGTATCATTACTTATATAATATTTATACATGTTTTTAACTTTATAAATATTATTTTACAAAATAATTAAAGCTAGACAACTTTATATTAATTTTTCTGCACTATTTTTCTTGACATGAATAGTATTGGTTCGTTTTCAACAAAAACCTTACAGAATGATGTAGCATTACTTATATAATATTTATACATGTTTTTAACTTTATAAATATTACTTTTTGAAATGGTTAAACTATTTATATAATATCCTTATATAATTAATAAAAATATTAAATCAAGCGTTATTAACAAATAATCAATTATTGGACATTAAATATCAAGCGTGACTTAAACATTGTTTCAACATTTATAAATTAAACAAAACTCTTAGGTGGTGATATAACTTAATAATATACATTGTTGTATTTATTTTAAATACATTATTCTTATACGACCTATAAATATTTAGGTTGCATTCCGGATCATTCGTGACGTTTTATTTTATTGATTTTTATAATCAATACATTTCACTTGAGGTGAATTTATAGCCCCTCTTTCACTTGTTTTACATTTACTTTACAAATCTCGGGGGAGAATACATGCTCGTTACAACTTGTTTAAATATTCATTTACAATCTCTTTTACATACTTGTTTACATATTTGATTTCGTAACTTGTTTACATACTCGTTTACATACACATTTACAAAACTATTTACATACTCATTACAACTCGTTTACAAATTTGTTACACACTTATTTTCATATCTCACGGTAGGATACAATACTTGTTTTCACTTATGGACACAACAACTTTACTTTCATTCAAATGATTACGGATTAGCTTAAGTTGCATGAACAGATAATTACTCAAAGGGTAAGCGCGAATGTTATAAGATAGATCTATTTGGGATTGACAATCCCCGTTCAGGTGATTAGCTCTCACTAGTTTGAGTGGTACTGAACTAACGAACGTTATACCATGTCGTAGCACGACTGGATTGGTGTCTACAGGGCCAACAACTACATACTCATGAACTCTTACTGTGCCTTGAATAAAATTAATGAACTTAGAGGTGCAATCGTAATCACGCATGGTGACTATTGTATTGGATACAATGGTCATGCATACTTTAAAAATGCTTTGGTCCAACCAACTTAACTTTTTGTGACTATGGTATGAGATACAATAGTAATACACATCTTTGATTCCAACTTTTACACTTACATTTTCATGACTATTATAAGGATTGAAATGGTCATACACGCTTTACAAATCTTGATTTCAACATTTATACATATATTTTTATGACTATCATAAGGGTTGAAAAGGTCATACATACTTTGCAAAACTCGGATTCTAACATTTTAACAAACGTATTTGTGTGGTTTGTGTTTATACGCA
Organism: Tanacetum coccineum; assembly: GCA_026074375.1. Lineage (NCBI taxonomy): Eukaryota > Viridiplantae > Streptophyta > Magnoliopsida > Asterales > Asteraceae > Tanacetum > Tanacetum coccineum. The sequence goes on from BQNB010028664.1 coordinate 56,064, forward strand.
TTTAAAAAAACCCTATATATTTAAGTTTATGCGTTGCAAGTCTTGTGTGGACGGGACTTGTAACATAGTAAGTTTATGTGAGATTTCGTATATTCAGGTAAATAAATTTATTATATTTTATTCTTATTTTTACCATTAAGTAAAAAATTTACTTTTACTTTTACCCGAGCTCTAATTCAAATTTCTAATTTTTATAATTTCTTTTTAAATTTTAGTCGGTTTAGTAATAATCTCCGTTTTAGCTATTTACGAGTCGTGCTTTGAATATTTATCCGTTTTAGCGTTTGAAAAATTGATAACTTCATATTTTATCTCCGGAAGCCTAATTATTTCTATTTTAGTATTTTCTGACTTTTCTCGCGTTTTTACCGAAACCGCGTC